>JH720043.1:0-293959 GCA_000231845.2 Tetrahymena malaccensis 436 | reverse complement strand
TATTGTACTTTTTTCAGCAATTAAATTAATAAAATTTGAAAAATAAAAGATTAATTTTACCAAATAATGCATATTAAATCAATTAAATTAGTTGAAATAGATTGTTTTTTGCCAATACAAAAAAAATTAAATATAACAAAAATGCATAATAAAATTAATTCAAAAACAGCAAAATAGCCTGCATAAAAAAATAAAAATAAAATTGTTTTAATTTTGATCTAAATTAAAAAATAGCTTCTAAATTTTAGCAAACTATTTGTTTGTGTCTTTAAAAATAAATGCTTTTAAATTTAAAATAACATTTATAAAATATTATTTTTTTTTTTTTGCATGATTAATTATTTGCATTAAATATGTTAATTAATAAATTATTTTAAATTTATAAAACATTTAAATAGTGAATAATTTTGAAGTCTTTACAATATAGATTAGATAAGTAGATTTAGCCAAATTAAATTAAATATTTAGTTTAAGGTAATTATTTTACAAATAGAACTTATTCTTCGCATCTAAATTAACTAATAAATTTCTAAATACACAAATTTTATCAATTCTATAAACTATTTCTAAACTTATAAATGGCAGAGTAAAAACAATAGGGTTAGCAAGCAGAATAAAATGCTGAAGAATTATCAATTAAATAGGTTAAATAGCCAATTAAAAGGTTTATCAATCAAGTAAGATTATATTAATTAGGATATTTAAAATCTTGATTGTAAATTCAATTAATGCTTAATATTTTTAATCAATTAGATTCCTCCTGAAATCCTTGATAATTAGCTATTAAATGAAGCAATTAAAATTCTACCTTCTCACTATAATTTTGAAATTCATAAATCAGTATGGCGTATTATTGAAAGAAAGGAGTAGCTTGGAAAAGATGTATTTATTTGTTAATAATTCATTGATTATGTCATTTTAGTTTTTAGATGAATTTAATATGAAACGCGAGAGTTAAGAATAGATTTATGCAATATATTTTTGTAAATATCATTTAAAATAGAATATTATTGTCACCTTGCAATTTCCTGAGGGACTTATGCTTTTTGCTTGCTTGATAGCTGATATCTTGTAGAACTTTGCTAAATGTGAGTGCATTATCATGGGAGATGTTACATATGGTGCTTGCTGTGTAGATGATTTAGGTGCAAAAGACCTTGGATCAGATTTTCTTATTCATTATGGTTGAAAATTTAGATATGATTAAAAGAAAATAATTAAAAATATATTGAAAAATAGGTCATAGTTGTTTAGTGCCAATTACAGATACTTGTACTAAGACTCTTTATGTCTTTGTAGAAATAGCTATAGATATGAATCATTGGTTGGAAACAGTTCGTTTGAATTTTCCAAACAAATCTGATATGTAAAAATAAATTATTTTAAGGCTATATAATTTTATGAAAAATCTTTTAAATAAAATGAAGAATAAATTTAATGGGCACAGTTTAATTCAATACAATTATGTTTGAAAGTAAAAAAATTCTTGAATCTGAAGGTTATAATATAGTAATGCCTTAAGAAAAACCTAGAAGTGCTGGTGAAGTTTTAGGATGTACTTCTCCCAAACTGCCAGTTAATTCTTCCAGTAAGAATATTGTATTATTTTTATGTGATGGTCGTTTTCATATGGAAGCAACTATGATAGCTAATCCTGATTATCAATTCTACCAATATAATCCTTATTCAAAGGTAATAATTCAATGAATTAAAAAGCTATTTTTTTGTTAAGATGTTTTAAATATAAATACTATTTTTAGGCATTAACTATTGAGAGTTATGATCATAAAATGATGTTAGATATTAGATATAAAGAAGTACAAAAATCTTAAAAAATAAATAAGAGAGTTGGCATAGTTATGGGAACTCTTGGAAGATAAGGATCTCCTCATATCTTAAAAGTGATATTTTTTTCCTGAAATATAAATGATTTAGTAAATCAATAATTAAAATGTAAAATTAGAGAATTGAAGATTTGCTGAAGGAAAAGAGTGTAGAATATTTTGTTTTATTAGTTTCAGAACTTAACTTTTAGCAGCTAGAGTTAGTAGCAGAGTAAACATATTTTATTTATTTGGTACCCAATTTATTTATTATTTTTAAAACTTAATAGTGAAGTTGATTTCTTTGTTTAAATCAGTTGTCCTAGATTGTCTGTTGATTGGGGAGCTGCTTTTAGTAAGCCTTTGCTGAATCCATATGAGTTTTTCGTTGCCATGAAATAAATAGATTGGAAGAATATTTATCCAATGGATAATTACTCCAATAATGGAGAAATGTGGACAAATTATTACCATAAAAATAAGGGGAAAAGTAAAATAAAAATTAATAATTTTTCATTAAGTAAAAAATTTTGCAATTTAAATAATAAAAAGAATGCACTGAAGAATGCCAACAAGGAGCATGTACTTGCAATAGTAAGAAGAATAAGATTAGAATTAAATATGAATGATAGAAATTTAACATATAAAACGATTTAATTAAAAAAATAAATTAAGTTTGTTATTTGCTTGTATTAAATTATTTATTTTTTAATTTGCAATTTAATTTTTATTTAGAGTTCTCAAAAATTATATATATGGTAATTAATTTGAATCAAAAAATTATTTAACACAGATTATTTTTAAATCTAAATATCAAACTAACTTCCAAGCTAAATGTTTTTTATTTTTGGGCATTAAATTTTATAATTATTTTTAAAAAAATTTTTAAGACTTGATTCCATAAATCTTAATTAAATAAGTGAGAAATATTTCACAACATTTAAAGATAAATTTTTAATTAATATTTTAGTAAAGATTTGCATACCTTCTTATTTAGAATAGCTTATTTCTTGTTAAAAATATTCAATAAAATGTTTAATAAGAGATATGGACCAAATGAACTAGAATATGTTAAGTAGAATTGAAAAATTTAGGTTTAAAAAACCATTTAAGCTAAGAAAAATAATCAATTTAATATGATAATTAAAGATTAATAAATAAATGTAAAGTGGCAAGTTTAAAATGCATATCATTTTACTTCTTGAAATATACATTCTCTCAATAAAAAATATCATCAAAAACATATAAAAGCAACACAATCAATCAAACAAAATTAATTAATTAATCATATTCTATTTGATTTTGCTCCAATAAATGCTTTATTTTTCATTCAAAAATGATAGCAAGATAACTAATTACTACACTCTTGACAATCATATTCTCAGTTGCTTTATTATAATAAGTTTTGATACTAACTAATTGATAAAGAAATGGGACTCTTATGCATGCTGACTCAAAGATTTTACATGATTCAATTTACTAAAGAAGAATAATCTGCTGAAGAAAAGTACTTAAAAAACAAGAGAAAGAGAAGAAGAAAGAAAGAATTGATGCATCCATAGAAAGTATTAAATAAAAAAGAAAATAAAAGAAAGCATTAATAAGTAAAAATTAACAAAACAAAAAATTAATAAAATATCTGAATCTTAAATAAAGATAAGAAAAGTTAATAAATATTAATTAAGAAGAATGTCTATCTTACCTCCTCTCCAATATACTTACACTAACGAAGAAAGGTATTATAATTCTTCAATTTATACTGTTCTATATGCTGACAAACTTCCCATTATTATTGCTGAGGAAAATATTTTAATTTTTTAATAAATAACAGCTTAGAACTTTTGATCCACTCCATTAAGGGTAATAAAGACTGTAATTCTGAAAGAAAGGCCTTCAATTTATGTAGATCTACTGTCCTTGGTAAGCACGTAGAGCCTGAACAATGTCTTGACAAGGCCTTGACTTTTGTTAACTGCTTCTAAAGAGTGTAAGAATTTTAACAGCAATCTCTAATTAAAAATATTGACCTAAAGCATCAAAAATTTAAGTGCTTTTAATTTTTTAGCTTCATAGTAATAATACAAGTAATCATCAGATCATTTACCCATCAGAAATAGCTAGATTCTTTAATTTTTTTCAAGCAAAATCTCAAAGCAACATAGCAAGCTGGTTTATATATTGTCCAGCCAGTGTATATATTCGAAAATTAGCTTCAGTTTATAGCTGATGCTTACGTATTTTTAAAAGTTCCTACAAATTTTCGTTTATATGTGCTGAAGTTTATGATAGCTAAATCAGGGTTTGTAAAAATAAATACATAAATAGTAGCGTTAAAAACAGCATCCAAATAAATATTGGATTTAGTGAAATTTCTATCACTCCTCTATCTCTTAGATGGCTAGCTATATAAAATTATCATAAAATAAAATATTTGTAACAAATTGGTCTTTCAATGAGCGTCATGCCAAAAAACATATGAACGAACATTCTTATAAAAATAAATAAACTCTGTAGTTGAATAACGATATAATCTGAAATAAAGATTTTCTTTAACAAGAATAAAAGATATATGAATATCTTAAATATATATTGATATTGATTGCTTTTTTATTTAAAATAAAAAAAAATCTAAAATTTAAAATAGGTCAATCAAAAAAATCAATTTTTGTGCAATTTTTTATAATTGAAATTCTCAAATTATAATAAAATCATTTTATTTAACAAACAGGAGAAGAGACGAATCTGCTGCTTGCTAAACTGCTTTTAATTCTACTTTAGAATGTGGTAAGAAGTATAGTGAATCAACCATTTCTTTGGGTAGCTCATGCCAATCTTAATTGGATGCCTATCTTAACTGCAAATGAAAGAACAAACAAAGTTAACAAAATAAAAATAAAAATTAATTCAAAATCACTTAAATACTTCTTCAAAAATACAAACCAAAATCATTCAAGATCAATAAATTCATAATTCATTTCTCTCACTTTCAGATAACTTACTGTAGATAGGAGCAATGAATATTAATGAAATTCTGATTGATAAATAAATACATATAAATCTTACTAAACTATCTTTAATATTAAGAATTTATGATTGTAAGGAGGTTTATAGCTGCTTTTTGAATGTATACAATTAATATTGCAATCTAATTCTTAATCATCTCGAAAGCACTAATTAACAATGTTATTTCTCTATTAATGCACCAATTCAATTCCACTGTTTACATTTATATCATTTTCTCATTAATATTTTATCATATTTCCTCCATTTAATTTTCACTGATTTTTTTGTATCTAACTAAAATGTCATTTGTAAATAATTTATTATCACAAGAGCAGTTTTTTTTAGTGGTTTTGATTTACAAAAATTAATTTAACAAATATTTAAGAGTGCTTGCTTCGTTTTATTTTTATCTACTTGGATTTATATAAATGTTAATAAGAGTGGAAGAATTAAAAATAATTATTATGAAAATTTATAAAAATATTATAAAAAATAAACATTTTTAAAAATGCTTGTTTTTATTTTCAATTAACACTTGCATCGTTTTTGGGCATATCTTTGATTTTTTATATCTGACAGAAAGATAAATATTCCATTTAATTTAACAAATTAATATTTGACTTTATTTATTTATTTATTATTTTTTTTGAATAAACAATTTATAAAAGTAAATTAAAAAAATGGATATTATTTAGCAAATTGATTAATTATAAGCAAAATTAAACATCTAGTAATACAAGGATAGTCACGTTGATCTCAATTAGATAGATGATAAATAATTCAATATCATACAGTTCTTAAGGCATAACTTTTTAAAAGATCCTAAAGACAATGATGTAGAGCTTGATATGGAAAAGATTAATAATACGATTAGTTATATATATGAGTTGCAAAGAGAAACTTGTGAGCAAATTGCCATTTCAGTCGATATGAATCTAGATAAATATGTGGCTATAAGTAAAAAATTTGATGATATGAAGGATTATTTTTCAAAAACAGATAATCTTTACAACTAAATTGCTAGTGAAATGAAGATTTCAAGAGATGCATGCACTTAAAAAATTGAAAACGTTAATGAAACTCTTGAAAATTACCAGTATATTTGCAACTTAGAGGATAATTTAACAATTTTAGAAAAAATTGTGGCCCTTTTAAAAGATATAGATGCGGGAATATCACAAATTAAAAAAAGTAGTTCATTTTAAGGTTTTAAAATATTGAATGCATGTAAGCAGCTAAATACATCTAAAAAAATATACAAAGAAAAAATAGAAGTTGCTTTGCAAACAAGAGAACTATCCTAAAAATATAAGCTAGTTTAGTAAATTAATGATATGTTTGTTTCACTGTCAACTGAAATTGATAAATAATTTAAATGTCTACTTACAAGTTATTTGGAAAATAAACAAATATTTCAAGAAGACCCAAATAAAAAAAGACAACTTTCTGTATTCCTTTCAGCTTTTTCTTCATTATCCAGCAAGCAAACTGCTGAAAAATCCATCTCAGATATAGTAATAAAACCCTTCTTTTAGAAAGTTTTCAAATAAATGGCTGAATGCAAGAAGAATATTGTCGTGGCAACAAAGCAAGAATATTTACAATAATCATAGAATATGAAAGTAAGTCCGTTCTAAATACTTTAAAGCAGTCTATAAACTTTTATTCAGCAAACATATACTCCACTATTAAATTTAATTTAGTATTCATAAGATGATAATAGCACGTAAGAAGTTGTAAGCAATTAAATTATGACAAAAAATATAATTATTTTATATATTTTTAATTTAAAATAAATAGGAGGAGTTTTACAATTACAATATCTATGGCTATGACATAGTAAAAGTTTTATTAGATACAATTTGCGAATTTTTTAAAGCTGATGAAATGAATTTCATCTTCTCTTTTGGTTCGAGCGACATATTCTTCTAGAATTATACCAGCTTTTAGCAAATTTTATCTGAGATAAAACAATTATATTAAGATCAAAATAAAATCAAAGAATCTTGTTATGAAAATGAAAAAAAAATTCAAGAAAAGTGGAATGTTAAAACTTATTTTTATATCAGATAGTAGGAAATAGTAAAGGAATTTGAATCTAAACTCTCAAATATTATTTAAAACCCAATATAAATTAACTCATTTTATTAGCTACTAACTGAGCAAGTGATGAAATGCTTTGATGAAAATTTAGTATTTATTAAGAGAGCTTCAGCTTTATTCTTAAAGTTGAGTTTGCAATTAATTGCAAGATTCTCAGCCAAAGTTCAGTAATTCACTTCTTAAGGTAAATATTAAAAAAAAATATTTAGAGTTATTTAAATTGTCTAATAATAATTTGTAGAAACCAGTAAATAGTATTAAAATGAGATTGTTGATGATCTCTGTAGGTTAGAGTCTCATCTACCAGATTACTATAAAACAGTAGTGTGCTCTAAATTTAACTAAGAATCATAAAAAGACCTATTTAATTAAATTGTATTAGAAGTAAAAAAAATTCTAAGAACTGCAGCTTCAGCTTATTTAGATTCAAAAATATATCAATCTAAGACAAAAGCCCTTAACAATAGTTGAAAACATGTTTATGTGTATTTTTAATTTTACATCTTCAAATAAATGTTAGATAGAAATCTAAATAATTTATACATTATTTTTACATTTTTAGTTAACAAACACAATGTTTATTTATCTTTTTGATTAATAAAAATTTTTGCTAAGATTTAAAATTTTAACTAAGAAATTAAATTAATTATTCATGTTTTTGTTTCTTTAACAAAATTATTCTATAAAAATAATATATTTGTCTAAAAAAAAAAATTAAATAAAAAACATAAAAAATTTATTAAATGATAATAATAATTGTAAAGAATAATTAAAAGTAAAAATAAATATAAATAAAAATATGAATCAGTAAATAAATAGTCTTAATTATATAGAAAAATATTAATGAAATTCAGTAAAATAAATGGTGATATATTTAATATAGTATTAACTAAGTTATTTTATTAAAGATTTTAACTAAATTTATATTGTTTGTTTTAAAATTGTTTGGTTTTCTTTTGTATTTATAAATAAAACTATAAAAATAATCAATTTTAACTAAATAACTATCAAACGGGCTCAACTATTTTATTCAAAGTTATAGTCTTGCTGGTTATTAAAATGGTTGTTGTAGTCATCTTCTTGATGCAAATATTAGTAAGAACTTTCATCATTTTTAAAATGATGTTAATCTAACTCAGAGACTTCGTTTTCTTGATTTTAGAAGTTAGTAGCTCTAGCTTTATTTTTTCCTTAATTAGAATAGTTAAATTCATCGTTTGCATTGTTAAATTACTAAATATTTGCTGATGGAGTTTCTTACATGTAAAAATTATTCTTTTTTAAAGGAGTCTCCATATAGTTCTCTTAGTTAAATGGTATTTAATCTGAATATATAAAGTTGCTGTTGTCATTGAAATTAAATTCTTCTGGGATAATATTTGTATTGTTATTATTATAATCTAAACCATATTTAAATTCTTGTTGTCTTTCATTAGATGAAGAGATTAAATTGTTGTTTTAATTTGCTTGATTAGGAATAAAATCAACCTGTTGATACTAATTTTAATAGTCATAATCATCATATTTAAGTTCATTTTATTAGTTTTTAGGCAGCTAAGAATCTTATTATTAATTTTCTAAAATAAAATTATTGTTTTGATTTTATTTTTATGATGAATTAGGACAAGTTGGTTATTTATTTTAAACTTCCTAATTTTATTAATCAATAATTAACTTCATAATTCTTTCAGCGTCTTCTTTATTTTCATTCATATACTCTTACATATTTTAATCTTGAGAAATAGAAGAATATCCTTAAGAGTCGTTAAAGTTTAGCATTTCACTTTCGTCATGCATTTGCTAGTTGAATGCAAAGTCTTGATCTTCAAATTCTTAGTTATTGTCTGATAAATTATACTTTTCTTCTTCATTAATGTACTTATTGTTGTTATAATCATTAACCCTCTGCAAGAGATCATCATCATTTAAATATTCTATTTATTGCACATCTTGCTATTATAATTGCTATTGCTAATTCTAAAGGTCTACCTATTAATTAAATCCACCTTAGTTTGTATTGATCTATTAAAGAGAATTTTAGGAATATTGAGGTTATTTTGTTTTGTTTGTATTATCATTCTTCATTTAATATTGATTATCTTAATTCGCATTAATTAGGCAATATTACTCACATTCTAATTCATTTTCATCTAGAGTAGCATCATAATCCTCCAGCTCATCTTCTTTCTGAATATAATTATTCTGTTATTCGAATAACTTCTTCTTCCTTTCTACTAACTCTAAATACTTTTGTTTAGATATTTCCATAATTGATGGCTGATTCTTTTTATTTCTATACTTCATGATGAATTGTGAATATTATTGTAATTGCTACTGAACTTGCTAGATTTTTTCTTAAAGCTATTCCCATTTAATTGGAGGACGCTTAACATCTGATTTCTTAATTAATTTAAAAACAGGCAGCTTCTTGCTGATTCTTTTTATTACTTTTTTTTGCTGAGTCTGCTGCCATAAAGTTTTAATTTGCTTTTTTGTTAGTTTTGACTAATGTGGTTTATTGTGCTATGAATTTTGCACTGGTTATAAATAATTAGTTGAACCATGGTAAGCAATAATGTTCTAGTTTTCTTTATCCTTTTCAGACATGCTTTATAATGTATTTGAAGGATAATCATTCGAATAGACTCTATCTCTATAAAGACTTAGAGGATCATTTTCGTTAATTTCATATTCATTAACCCCTTCTTTGCTTTTACCACCTTTTTTTGCCAACATAGAATTATTATTTTTTGAGGTATTTGTGTAATTATTTATAAGATTGATATATTGCTAGTAAAAATTCTGCATTTGAGGGGATACTTGCTATCTATTATTTTCTTGCTAGCGAATCCAAGACTCTAATGGATTCTCAATGTTAGTTGTATTGGTTTGATATTGATTTTAACTAACTTGATTCGCTTAAATTTGTTCTTAGTTGTAATGATCCTGTTCTTATTCTTCACCTTCGTAATCATCATCTAAATCATTCGGATATTTATTTAAATCTTCCTTATTTAATACTAATTCTTCCTCATCATCTTCATTCATTAATTCGTCTTCTATTTGTTCTTAAGTTTTGCTTTGATGTGAAAAAGAATTAGTAGAATATCCTTAATTATTAGTATGTTGATTCGGTTGCTGCTGTTGCATAGGATAATCAATTGCTTTAAGATTTTATTCGTGTAATGAATTTACCTTTTTAAAGAATACATTTTAAGTATTAGAGCTTTCTTCGCTTTCATACTACTTTTTATTTACAAGTAATTGATCTGTGTTGGAATCACTTGAATCATATCCAAGTTTAACTTTTGGTGGCAAACTGTTATAACCATTCTTTTTACTATAGTAAATCTATTGTTAAGAGTTATTTCTATAGGGCTACCCATTCATAGAAATGAGTGTTTACATATTTTTTTAAAACTTGCTTGCTGCTGAAGTTTAACGTGGAGGAACTGAGCACTCTCGCTCGATAGAATCTTCAATATCTTGCATAATTAAATGAGATAATTATTTATAGTAATTGTAATAATTTTATTTTTGATGGCGAGTGTTGTATATTTTTATCAACAAATCTAAATTGATCATAGGTATTTAGTCTAATATGCTATCGTTTAAGAATGAATTTTATTGGTAGTAGTCTTCATATTCTAAAAATATTTTTTTCAATTAATTTTGCATTTATGATCCTATTTTTTGATTTTTCTCAAATAAGTCTTTGTGACGATGATAGACATCGTAAAGAGCTCTTCTATCATCGTTAGATAACACTTTGTATGCTTCATCTAGTTCTCTAAATTTTTCTCTTGCTTCATATATGTCATAAGATGTTTTATCCTAAATGAATTATTTTATCAAAAATAATTTAGAAAGAAATTCTTCATAATCTTACAAGTGTTGTTTATTGAATAATTGAAAGAATTTTGCAAACTTTAGGAAAATTTGAAGAAAGTGAAAAAAAAAATAGAAAGATGTTATTAAATTAAACGCAATTTCTTTAGTAGAACAATAGGTTGAAGATAGTAAAAATAGAATTACCGGATGATATTCTAGAGCCTTTTGTCTATACGCCTTTTTGATTTCTTCCTCCTTGGCATCTTAGCCAATATTTAAAATTTCATAATAGCTCATTTACTAAGCAGATTAATTCTAAAAAGATTAATTTTTAAATGTATATTATTAAGAATTAGTGTATCTATCAAATCTATCTAACCTTTAGCTTTCTTTACTTTGTTTTTTAATATGAAAATATAAAGAGAGTCAATCAGTCTATCTAAATAATAAATAAATAACACTGATATTCTTTGCCTTCTTTATAAAACCCTTTCTAATAATCTAATATCAAATTCGCCAGATTGCTTTAGCTTGATTTTCTTAGTATATGAAAAAGTTCAATAATATAAAATAGAAATTTTAACTTTTTCACACTAAAAATGATTAGAAGCAGAAGCTAAAAATATTTTAACTGCTGTTGAATATCAAATTTGGCAAGCGTACAATATAAAATAAAGATTCTCGCACTTGATTATTAAATTTATATATGAAAACTTAAATATTCCCCCTTAAAAAATTTTAAACAAAATCTTGCTTTTTGAAGTTGTTATAATTTGCTGATTGATGAATTTTTTTATTTATTGATGAATATTATAATTATTGTGAGTGTCAAAAATTATTTGAAAACTTCTCTCTATTCCTACTTCTTAGTTATCTATCTATTTATTTATTTTGTTAATTGCTATAAGGAGTGTGTGTGTTTTTTTGTTTAAATCTTTAAAAATAAAGACTTTGACAGTAAATGATTAATTATTTCAGTGAAATAAAGCAATCACTTCAATTTACCCACCACCTACTTAATTAATAGGGTTTTCTTTTCATAAATATTAATTTTTTTAAAATTAGTCATATATTATTTTTTTTGTTTCATGCTCTATATTTTTCCTTTGAATTCTTGCTTTTCGCTTCCATTGTTTCTGTTTTTCCAAAAGAAATCATCTAGAACATAATCAATTTTTTTTCTCTCTTTCTAGAAATGGATCACAAAAATAAGAAATAAAGGGAACATTTCATCATTAAATAATTATACTTTTAGGCAAAAAACATTTAAACCAAGTAAAAAAAAGAAATAATTTTTACTTCCATATAGTTCAAAAGAAAACTCATGCTTTCTAAACATAAAAAATCCTTCAATTAGCTAAATTATTTTAACTCTATCATGAAAGAGAAAAAATTTTAAGTGTCACAAAATAAAGTATGAATAAATAATAGGTAAAATGTATTTTAAACTGAATAATATCAATTAAAATTAAATAAAGAATAGAAAAAACAAAACAAATTACTTACCAAATTTTCATTACTAAGTAAGATCAATTAAAATGAATTATATAGAGTGACATATTTTTGATATTTTTAGTTCTGCTTAGATTAAATTAAATCTTAATTACTTTTATTGCTTTCTTAAAGTATTTTGCAGATATTAATTAATTACAGTTTTTATTGTAACCTTAAAGCCAAGCTATGACTGACAAGTATAAAGCTTAGTCGCTTACAAAATATTTATTTTCATAAATTATCTTATTGAATTGAGCAAGTAGCGTTTAAAATTAAAAAAATATATTTAAATTGCAAGGATTTTTTAAAATTTTGTTAAGATTAAATTATTAATTCAATTGAGAAAATAGGATGAATAATAAATTAGAAAAATAAATGGTAATAAGTAAAAATTTGTATAATTTTTTATATAATTTAACAAGAATATAAACAAATAAATAATTTTATTATAAACATAATTAATTTAATGATAATTCAACTATATATTTTTCATTTTATTATTCTGATTTTTAAATAAGATACAGCATTCATTTGGTTATTATTTTTTAATTTAATTTTTTTGATTATTAGTTTTTGGTTGTAAGGTATTTTTCTATTAAATAGTTATTGAATTTTTTAAATATATTAAGTTAAAAGAAATAATTGAAAGAATAAACTCGAATTGCACTCAGCTTTTTGGTAAAATATTTGTTATAATGATTATAAAAATCTTGAAATTTTTCATAATTTTCTCAACCCAAATTTAAAGTTTTTTTTATTTATTGAATATGAAATCATTATGATGATGATTAGGTTGATATTTCTGTAGAAAAATTATCCTACATTGGATCTATTTACAATTTCTTTAGAAAAGCCTTTAATCTTTAATTATTTTATCTTTATATATTTTCCATTCTAAGCTCATAAATAGCACTAGTAAGAAGTTTTATTTCTTCATCTTTTTACAGAATTTCATTTTTATGAATTTCTTATTAGGCTAATATTTTTTTTTCAAATTCATATTCTTCATCTTCCTTTAATTCATTAAAATAAACATAAAATATTTTTACTTAAGTTTATTTGAAAAATTATTTACTAGATACTGCTATTGATTAGATAATTCCTCTTTTAATTATTCTAATTCTTACTCCTGTTTTCTATATTTGGCCATTTATTTTCTATATTCACGAGAAATTTCAATCTTTTAAATGAAAACAAAAAATTAAATTAATTCTAAGATAAAAAATAATTCTAATTAGACGGAATTAATCAAATTCAAATTAATATGATCTAATGAAATAAAACTTTATTTAACTATTTATTTTAGCATTTAACAAATTAACAAATTATTTTATTTTAGTTTCATTTTATTTTTAATTTAAACATTAAAAAATAAATAAAGATTTATTAAAATTACTAAATTTGTTGGAATATTTTCAGAAGATAATTATTCAGCTTCTTTTAGTTTGATTTATAGTCTTTTTATTTCAATATGCTGCTCTTAAATTGTTTCACTTTATTCTCTTAGCTTATTTTTGTAAGTATTAATTGTGTCCTCTTATTCTTTTAGTAATTCTAATTACTAATTTAAATTTAAATTATCAGCCTATCTACTTGAACCCATATTCGATCTTTAACTAGATAAAGGACTTTCAAAAGTTCCTTCAGCATCTTAGAGCTTGTTGCTAAGTTTAAAGTTACTATTGTTGAATCTAGATAAATGCTATATTTAGCCTATATTTTAACCTGTATAGTTTAAACTATTTTTTCTACTTTAAACCCCTAATATTTCCAAATCTAATTTAGTGGGTGAATTTTCTAAGTGTAAGAAAGTTTATTTATCTAAATTTTAATCTAGATTTTTTTAATGAAAAAAATAAGCTGATTTTTAGTTAATTTTAAATTTACTAATTTAGCATCTGAGAGACTCAATTTCTTTCTTTTAATCTAAATATGTGTTTTCATACTCCTTTATTTTTTAGCTTAGTTTTATTTTTTCAGTCTCATTTTACTCTATCTAGTCATTTTATTTTTAAATCATTGATTGCTTTTCTTCCAACTCTATCTGCATTTGAGTTTTTTAGTTTCTAATCTATTCTATCAAAGTCTATTTTTCTTTAGCTTCTTTTTCTAACTTCTACTTTAACTAATCAAGGCTTTTTTAATAATTGTCTGATTTTTGCTAAATACTTTGGTTTACTGATTTTAGATCAGTTATCTGGTTTTAATACTATTTTATTAAGTCTAGATCTTTGAGCTTGCTATTCAAGGTTTAAAATTTCCTCTTTTAATTGATAAAGTATAAAAAACATTAACTAAATATTTATTTTAGAATCTCCAAAATTACTTTCTCTATTTATAATTCTTCTTAATCTTTTCTAATCTATTCCTCCAACATTTTTATTTTCTTCTCAGATTGTTGCAAAGCTTCAGATTAACTTTCTGTAACTTCTTTTAAATTTTAAAATTCTTTTTAATGTATACTTAGTTTATTGACTTCTTCAGATTTTAAATTGTTATCATCTATCAATTCTTAATGTGTTTGTTCTAATGACTAAATATGACTTTCTTGCTATTATATTTAGTTATATTATTGATCTATTTGTGCTTTGAGTTTACTTATTTCATTATTTAATTCCTCTTCCTGCTTCATCAATTGTTATATCTTTTGATCCTTCTAAGAAATTAGTTATTCAAAATAAGAAACATCTAGCATCTTAGATAAATTTCCCATATCATCATCAGATCTACTTCTAAAAGTCTAAGCATTTGTTTCTTAATCAACGCGTACTCCTTCTATTAAATTTTAAACCATGTGATACTCTTTTATTTTATGTATGAAAGTCTCAAATAAGCTATTTTTTTTGCTTTGCTAGAAATCATTAAATAGAAGAATCAAGTGATATATGTGAAAAAGCTATTTTTTTATAAATATAACAATAATGTTAATTTATCATATTGATTTATTGTTTTTTTTGTTTATTGATTACCCAAGTATACTCATTATTTTAAAGTTCATTTAGAAAATCATCGCACCTATTTTGTTCATAAGGCGCGATTTAGCTTATAAGTATTTATCTAAAACCTTGTATATATTCCTTTATGATGTCTTATTCGTCATGATTATCAAATTCTAACTTTGTTTAAGTTGTTTATTCATTTATCATTCTTTAAATCATATCAAAGTGAAGTTAAATCAATTATATATTCTTATTATTTCCATAATAAATTTCTTTATCAATGTTCATGCCTATACTTTTGCAACAATCGAGAGCCTTTATTGTTATTATAGAAAAATATTTTAATCCTTATATTTTGTCATCTTATATTAATTAATATCTACTAAATTTCAATTTAAAGTCTAATTACAAAATCCTCAATGTGTTTGCAAAGTGTTTCTAAATCATATTCTACTTATAACTTGATGCTATTAACCATTCTCTTTTCTGATGAGAATTCCTTGCTCTCAGGCTTATTAAATATTCTAGCTTCTTATTCTTGCTTAATATGTATTTACTTTTCTTACTACTTATCACCTTATTTGTTTTTTACTTTAAATATAGCAAAATATATGTATTTTTTATAAATAATTAACTCTAAAGCCAAATTATTTTTATAATTTTTGAAGAAAAAAAAATTTTAAACATTAATGAACGAATGGCAAAAATAATTACTTTAATTAACTCATATATTTGCTTATATAACTAACACTTCTAATAGTAGCTAAGCGATGATATCAACATATCAGATTCGTCACTTCAAAAATTTTGTAGCTTCTATTTTCGCCTAGTAATATCCAATGAATCTTCTAATTTCATATCTATTTTTTAATTTTTTATTTTTTATTTTACTAATATATTTTTCATCGTATTTTATATTCATACATATTTTAATTTTACTTTTTTTAAGATTCAACATATTTTTTATTCTTTAATTTCTTAACTTAATGAATATTTATTTTATTCAATAAATAATTTCCAATGTCTAAAAATATATTATTATCAAATATTTAAATATTTATTTTAAAAAAATTTAATTAAAATTCATAAATAAAAACTACTACTTTTACTAAGGTTATTATTGCTATTAATAATCATTCTGATACTCTTCTTAATTTGACTTAAAATTGCTTAATCTATTAACCAAGTTAGAAGATTAACTGCTATTAGTAATACTCATTAAAGTTTAGTCAGATATATTTTTTCCATAATAATTTTACTGAAAATAAAATTTATTTCTTACAAAACTAAATTTAGGATAATGATCATAAGAATGTTAAATTTTAATATTAGAATATTTTTTATCAAGTTTATGGATTTAAAAAAGCTATTTAGTTTACTGAACAAAAAAAAGAAAAAAATTTATATTTAAAAATAGCAATATTTTTACTGGACTATAATAATAAATCAAACAAAAAAAATGTTAAATTACCTTAAAATATATTTTTATTGTGTATTTTTAGTACTTTTTGAATATTTTAAAATTGATGTAATAGGTACAAATAAATGGAAACCTTGAAATCAAATAAGATGTTTGTAACATATTTAAACAGCTCTACTAAATATTATAAGTTAAAAATCTAATCTAACCAAATATGGTAAATGTAAAATTACTATTAATAAGAAATCATATTATGCTTAATTTGTAATAGACGATGAACATTTCAAAAATTAATACATCAGTAAAAAAGAAACTTTTAAGTAACATATTTTATATATTAAATTTACTTTAAAATATTGTATAAAGCTAATTTATAATTAATTAATTAAAATCTATTTTCTTTTATTTTTAGTAAAATTATTTTTGCTTTAAAACATGCTATTTTTCTTTTATTTAAAAATTAGTCCATTCAACCATGACAGCTAGTTTTTATATAAAATAAACCCTCTTACTTATATTTAATTATACTTTTCTATTCAAATTTCTGTTATTTACTTATAATCACTATAAGAAAGATAAAAGACATTTACTTATTAGAAATTAAAATTGTTTAATAACTATTATTAAATTAATAAATCAGCATAAATTACACTTATTTACATGATAACCTCTTCGTTTTAGTTATATTATATAAAAATTTCTACTGAAGTCTTTATTAATTTTGCATTTAAGTATTAAAATTAAAACCAAAAAATAACTAACAAATTAACTTAAAACCAAAAAAAAATGTTCAAACAATTTGATATATTTGGTAGCTAAATTAATCTTAGGTTTAATGGATAATAAACTCATAAAACAAATCTAGGATCTTTGATTTCGATTATGATTGCCATCTTTATTATATACCGCCTAATCACTATCATTATTGATGTTGTTCAAAGGAAAAATCCTTAAGTCATGTATAATGAAAGATAAGTTGACAATCCTGCTTTATTTTCAATCGACAGCAAGTATTTTCCAATTGCATTTGCTATGGAAGATCCTCTGACTAACATTTATTATATTGATGAAAGCATTTATACAGTTTAAGTCTAATGGAAGTAAAAACTTCAAGTTTTTAATTCTACTACTTAATAATACGATGTTAAATGGGAAGTCTAAAATATTGATGTAAAAAGATGCACGCTTGAGAACTTTTAGAATCTTGATAACCAAAATTATTATTTAAAACTGAATTACACAAATATGTATTGCCTCCCACCAGATTACAACATTAAAATTTAAGGAGACTTCCCATCTCCTATTTATTCTTAATTGAGTTTAAAAATTTAGAGATGTTAAATTAATTGCAACACTCCAGAGTTAATTGAATATTACTTAAAAAAATCATTTTTTGGAATGTTGATATCTGATGCATATGTCGACCCTACAATCAAAGATTATCCTTTTAAGATTTATTCAAAAGATCTATTTTGGTCTACGAGTTCTTAAATGCCTAAAGATGTCAATGTTTTTATTAGAAACAACTATGTTTAAAGTGATTTTGGATGGTTTTTCTCAGATGTAAAAACACAAATCTTTCCATCCTATAGCTTCTATGAAGATTCTGTAAACCTATTTAAATAATTTTTTTGTATAAGAAATAATTTTAATTAACTTCCTTAATCTTTTATCATTTAGATTATTTGTTAGCAATCACAATTAATTTAACTTTCATAAATTAAGAAAAGAAAGATAAAATTAATTACTTCTACTTTCTTTCACTGTTTATTTTTTTATGAGCTTATTCATTAAATATTTTATTTGAATAAAATTATTCTTAATTAATAGGTATTTCCTGAAGATTTCTAAGACTATTTTTTACAGATAGTTTTTAGATTTGAAAAACAGAAAGAAAGTGTGTATTTAAGAAACTATCCAGATTTTAACAACATAATAACCTAAATAGGTGGGTTCACTCAAAGCTTACTAGCAATAGGATATCTAATTTGTAGAACTTTTTCTTAATTAAGATTAAATCAGAGTATTGTCAATTAAATTTTTAAATATGATGATTAAGAATAAAAAATAAAAAAGAATGTCGTCATTTAAGAATAATAAGTAAATAAAACTGAAATTGTATCAAAAAAATAAATAAAATAGCTAGGAAATCACCCTTAAAGCTCTTAAAATATTGTTATTAAAAGGCAAAAGAGAAATTTAACTTAAATAATCTCTACAAATAAGAAGAATCTTTATGAATCTAACAGTAGTCTGAATTAAGATCTCGAGAAATCTAAAGTTAAAAACATATCCGATGATTAAAATAACTCATATTCTATTAAAAATAATTGCAAAGTAAAAGTCGGTGGCTTCAGTGAATATAGCAAACAGTAACTAGATTTAATAAATAGTTCAGATATTTTAAATTTGAAGTAACTGAATGAATAAAAAGATCAAAAATAGATGCTAAACTAGCTGCTTTAGAACGATTTGAATAGTGAACTAAATATTTCAAATCATAACAGTATGGGAATTATTAAGAATGCTCTACCTTAAAAAATATTAAAAAAATAACCTACATAAAAGTAATTGAAAAAAGCAGTAGAAAATCACTTTGAATGTATGTTTAAGCAATAAACTAAAAGTATCCATGTTAGTATTTGGGAATACATTAAATCTTCTATATTTCCTTGCAAATCACAAAAGAAAAAAAAGGATATTATTAACTACAGCTTCGAAATGCTTTACTAAAACCTTGATATCCTATAAATACTAAAGAGGCTTATAGAAGTTGAGAAGCTTAAGAGATTGTTTTTAAATTAAGAGCAACTTAAATTATTTGACTACCTGCCTAAACCGACAATACACTCAGGCTTATTTGATAAAAAAACAACAGATAAAGGCATTTAAAATTAATACGAAATCAATTTACTTTACTAAGATAACAGAACAGAATTATAAAGGGCTAAAGATGCATATGATTCATATAAAAAGATATTAAGTAAAAATGAATATACAGAGTTAGACGAAAAGCTAATAAATATGCTAGATTAAAATTTAATTGATATTTTTGAGGCTTAAAATGATAGCAACTCACCCTCAATAAACTAGATTGATGAGTTAAACTAAGTAAGTATTTTGTAAGAAAAAACTTAAAATAAAAATATTAATTAGAATGTTGATTTAAAAACATCAATAAAAATAAAAAACTAATCTCACAACACAATTTAATATCCTGAATTAAAACTTGACAAGCTGATATGCTAGCAGTTTCAATAATTGAATTTATCTAATTTTTGTAACTAGAGTTAAAAAAAAGAATTTAGTTTAAATGCAGATTAATCTATTCAATCAGAAACTACCAATTAAGAAGAAGTAGCTTAAGAGCGTATGTATTGCAGAGAATTGCCATAACAAAATTGTAATTTAAATATAAGCTCTAAATGAACAAACTTAATGCATGACCAATATAATTTAGCAAACTAATTTGGCTATTTTTTTGTAAATTTTTTGTAAATCTATTTTTTAAAATTAATAGTTTCATTATTTTCACTTAATTTTTATAGATTCTTATTATTTGTAATCCAAATTTGAAAACATTTTTATATGTTTAATTTAGTTTTTTTATTTAATTTTAATTTCAAATTATGTATTAAAATCAATTAATTTATGATTATTAAATAAACAATATTGAAAAAAAGAAAAAAAAAATTTAAATGTAAATTTTACAATAAATAAGAAGAAGTTATTAAAAATTAACATTTGATCTTTGAGAATATAAAGTTCTTCATTCCAATAAGATTAATTTAAAAAAATCTTCCTGTAAAAAATTATTTATATTATAAATTAAAATTTTTGATTAATTAAAAAATGATAGAAAAAAAAAATAAATAAACAGAAAACACTTAAAGATTTGAATTATAAGATAAATTTTCATTAAACGTATTCAATGCATAGGTTTAATAACTTTATTAAGATTAAAGTGATCTAAAATTAATTTTGGATATTAAATTTCAGTAGTTTTAAATGTCGTTATATGAGTAATTTGTATAATCTTTAACAAAACTGGTGTTTATACAAAAAATCGAACTCAATATTACAAATAGTTAGCAATTCAATGGACTGTAATCAAGTATGGTTTTTAAAAATATGTCACAATTATTAAATATTTTAGATTTATCATTAAGTATTGGGTACTTCAATAATTTCTAGTTTGATGAAAGTTTTATATTGCTATTTTAAAATTTAAGCTAATTAAAATTTTTGTAGTTAAAGATAAAATGTTAGAATAATATAAAACTAAATATGTAAATTTTTGGTCAAGCTATTTCAAATTTAATTAATTTAGAAAAGCTTAATATTAATTTATCATATGATATCATATTTGATTCTCTTGATTCTTTTTAGCTCGCTTAAAGTTTAAAAAATTTTTAAAAACTTAAAACTCTAAACTTGACAGTAGGAGATTTTAACTTTTAGAATGGCTCTTCTGACATAATTATGAGTAGTATTAAATATTTGACTTCATTAAAAAAATTAAATATTGATATTTGTTCATACAATAAATTTGAAGAAGGCTTTTTAAGATTTGCAGAATGCTTTGAAAATCTAAGCAATCTACAAAAATTATAGATTAAAATAGGAGCATTTAACTAATTAGGTAATAGTATCACAGTTTTCTCTAGATTTCTAGAAAAATTGAAGAGTTTAAAATACTTAGTATTCTCAATTGATACATAAGATATAAATGATTAAGAAGCAAATAGCATTTTAAGATTTGATAATTTTTTAGAAGGTCTGTTAGATCACCCCAAACTTTAAAAATTGATTATAACTATTGAAAGCGAAAATAATTTAGGAACAAAAGGCTTAATATCTTTAGGGAAAGCTTTAGCGACTTTAACAAAACTAGAATTTCTAGATATCTATGTTGGTTAAAATAATAAAATCTAACCAGATGATTCCAAGACTTTTTGTGGTCTCTTATCGAGTCTAACAAACTTAAAAAATTTTAGATTTAATATAGAAGGGCCTTAGCTTTAACAAGGTATTAAAGAATTAGGGAAATCTTTATATTAGTTTTAGTTTTTGTAAAAATTAGAACTAAATATTTCATTCGCAAATTAAATAAACTGGGTAGGAGCTAAAGCATTGGCATATGGATTGTAAAATTTATAAAATTTAATTTAATTGGATTTGGTAATCTAAGATTTAAATTTAATTGGAAAACTAGGAATGAAATTTATTGGCTAAGCTTTATAGTAGCTTTGCTTATTAAAAAAGTTTACATTTTTTATTGGTGAAAATAATTTAATTTGTAATGAAAGCTTGCAATTTTTTGGAGATGGGTTAAAATATTTAAAATAACTTCTCATTTTTCATATTACAATTAAAATAAAAAACCCAATAATATATAGCCAAAATATTGGAATTGAAGAACAAATCTCTTGCCTATAAAGTCTGGAATAAATTTTTCTAGATATTCCTGTTCATGTAGCAAATTTAGATCTCATTTATTTAAGTAAAGGGCTGAAAATGTTGATTAATTTGAAATATCTGAAACTAAGCTTTCTTAAATCATATCTAGATGATAAATTTAATTAATAATGTGTTGGATTAGCCAATAACTTATCAAATTGTAAATATCTTTAAGTCTTGGATTTTAAAAATTTAATTTCTGATAAAAATACATAATAATTTAAAAGAAAATTACCAAGATTAGTTAAAATTTGAGTGTAATTAATTTATATTTTCATTTTATTTTTAAATTTTAATTAAGAAATATTCTGAAAAACTTAATTTTTTAAAGATTAACTTCTGATTATTTTATATAAAATTTTAATTAATTATTGATTGTAATAATTTGATAATATATATTTTGAAGTATTTCTTTTGAAGTTAGAGATAGGTATTTTGAATTTATTTTATGAAAAAATTTTAATAAATTTCACAAATCAAAAAGTAAAAGGTTTACTCTTGAAAATATTAGATTTGAATCAAATTTATTTTTTTGATATTTTGTAACAGCATAATTTTTAAGAAAAATTAAATACTTTATTACAGCTAAAATCTATTTAAAATAAAAATGTTAAAAGCAAACTCTTCAGTTATTAATCAATAGATGTATCTAAAATGAGATTGATATTAACTATGATTACTACCATACAATCAAAATAATTATAAATTGTTTTGCTAATTATAATAACAATTTATCTTATCTTTATTAAATTTTAAGAGAATAAATTCAAAATTTTAAGTGTTAAAACTCATTTAAATGAAATAGTTAGTTATAAATTAATTAAATTTGATTATTGGTAAGTAGGTAGGTAGGTAGATTATATGCTATTTAAATATTCAAATAAGAAAAATGTTAATTAAAGCTATTATTTTGAGGATTTCAATTTATATTTTAAATGGATTAATATTTGATGATTATTTTCTTTTTCAAATAGATTTTAAAATTATTAACAAAAATCATTGAATTTTCACTCATTTTCTTAATAAAATTTGAGCAGAAGATCAAACAAGTTGAGAATTTATTTGAAAATAATGTAAAAAGAAATTAAAAATTTCTAAATTGAAAGCGAAATTAACATCAATGAAAGAAATAAACAAGCAAACAAAAACATAAGTAAAGAAAGAAAGAAATATCAAGTGTTAATTAAAAAATTATGCATTTATGAATAGGACCTACCTATAAACTGACAGGTATTTATTGAATTATTGATTTACAAATAATAACAAACAAATATACTAATTATTTAGATAATTGATTGAATCATTGAAAGATTAATTGATTGATTGATATATTTATTTAAAGTAACAAAATCGAGCAAACAAAAAAAAAAGCCAACAATTTTTATAGGAAAAGAATATCATCAGTCAGTGTAATAAATAAAAAGAGTTATTAAAATTGCTAAAATGAAGAATACAGGCTACAAAGATCAAGGATATTCTAATTCTTTAAGTGGAACAGTAGCTGCCAAAAAGAAAGCTCCTTCAACTGGAGGAAATTACATTTCTAATATTCCTAACTTTCTGAAGGACTCAAAACAGGCAAAGACTCCAATTACATAAATGTTATACAAAAATATAAATTTGAATTTCTAGGAGTTATAGTAATCGCAGTAGTAATAGAATTAAAATGTTGCTTCTAAACCTAAAGTCAACAATTTTATTTCTCCATAGCAAACACCTACTACTTATTATAATTTATCTTAACAGTAGCAACAGTATTAGTAATAATAGCAGCAACAATAACAGTAGTAATAGTAGCAGTAATCGCTTTCTTCTTATTCTCAAACTGCTACTTTTTAACAAAATGGTAACGCTGGCAACGGAAACAACAGTGTTAACAGTAGCAACAATAATGCTCCAATGTCTGCAAACAATCAATCAAATAGTCATCATTATAGCTATTCTGCATATCATTCTCGAAAGGCTTCTCAAAACTATGATGTTTCACCATCTCATTCATCATAAAATTCCAAATTACTTAAGAGAAACTCACAACCTCAAAACAATTTAATGTAGTTCTCTAGATAAGACTAATAGAGTTAACAGCAAGCAGGCTTCTAATCCCCTAAAAGTCAAATTAGCATGCAATAAAACTAGTATTAATAATAGCAATAGGTTTCGAATTAGCATCCCAGGAGTAACAGCATTGGCATGTCAAACTTAAATAACCCTAATAGCAATAGCAATAATGTGATCAATAACAGCAATAACAATAATTAGCAATACGTTTATCAAAACAGCAACCACAGAAATAGTAGTAATCCAAGTATAAATATAGGCAACAATGTAAGCTCTAATAATGAAAGGACTAACAGTAATGCTTTAAGCTCTATAAATAACAATACACCTTAAAGTTTATCTTAAAATATAAAGTAAAATTAGTATAATATCCCAACAGCTACAATTAATTGTGCAAATTTTGCTTCCTCCTCTTCATCTACAACGGCATCTGCACTTTCTAGTTAGAATAACTTGAACAACTAAAACCTCTATTCTATTATAGCTAACCAGGTATAAATTAACACTTAGAAATAAACTATTTTTTAAACAAATTCAAGCAAGGAGATTTAAGGAAAAATAGAAAATTTTAAATGCACAAACAAACAAAGAAATATATTAGAATTTATTTTTATTTTAAGAAATAAAAATTTGCATATAATCAATTAATTGAAAGAAAACTATTTTAATTTTATAAAATGTAGTAACAATAACCACTGAATGGCTTAAATTAGGCTAATAAGGATACAACATCTGGAGTATCTAGTTAAGGAGAATAAAAGCAAAAGTAAATTTCATTCATAAATTATCTCCTACTTAAGGAAGTTTAAAATAGAAGCTAAAAGGATGAAACTGTTTCAGCTAAACATTCTAGATGTAAATTGTATTTTAAAAAAAATTTATATTCATGTGCTATTTATTTAAAACAAAGAACCATCTACAAGTGGTACATCTAGTTCAAGTAAAAACTAAATAAATAACAGAAGCAACAGCATGGTTTCTGGTAATTAGGTAGGAGGCAGTAGTAATAATATCAGCAGCAACATTAATAATATGCCTAATATTCCTACTTGTGTTGTTAACATAAGTTCGAATAACTAAAACGTGAGCCCTAACAGCACTAGCTAGTTTACCTAATAAATATAACAGCAACTTTAATTATAGTAGCAACTCTTATTGTAGCAATAGTAATAAATTTTATAATAAAAGCAATAATAACTATCCCTTACCCCTTCTCCTTCACCAAGTATGAACTATGCTAACAATATATACAAATCATCAGCCTATTCAAGCAATGCCTTAAATAATAGTGCAATCAATAATAGTATAAATACAACCCAAAATAATTAAAATGCCAACAACAACGCAAATTAATAGTAATTACAACAATAACAGCAATAACAATAACAATAATAATACTCTGAAGAGCCTTTAATAAGTTCTAAAGAAGAATTCTATATAAATAAAAATCAATTTAATTTCCAATTCGTAATAGGAAAAGGAGGTTTTGGTAAAGTCTGGAAGGTAGAGCAAAGGAAAACCCGTCAGATTTTTGCTATGAAGGAAATGTCTAAATCTCTGTAATTATTTTTAATTAACCAGCAAACTTTTTTTTCAATTGACCTATTTAATAAAGCTAATTTTATATTATTATAAATAAATAATTAGAATTATTACCAAAAAGTCAGTGAATTCTGTAATAAATGAAAGAAATCTCCTATGCACACTTAAACATCCGTAACTTTTAATTTAACTCTAACTATTTTATTTCTTTAAAAAATTCACATGATTTTGATAAATTATTTTTTTACTAAATTTTTTGAATTTTTTAATAACTTCTTAATTATTTATATTTTTATTATCAATTTAAATCAATTTTTACTGAATTATATATTAATTTATCTAAAATTTAATGCAGAAAATGCTGTTGATTTTCTTAAAAATTAAATTTATTACGTTTTAAAATATTCAATTTTAATATAAAATTAGATTCCTTGTCAACATGTTTTATGCTTTTTAAGATAGAGACAATTTGTTTTTAGTTATGGACTTTATGTCTGGTGGAGATCTAAGATTCCATATTGGTAAACAGAGAAGATTTAATGAAGAATAAACTAGTAAAAAAATTTGATAATTATTTTAGCAGTTTATAATTTACATTTACAATTATTAGGATTTTTTGTGGCTTGTATATTTTTGGGTTTAGAGTATCTTCATAAGAATAATATAATCCATAGAGACATCAAACCAGAGAACCTTGTACTAGATGATGATGGTTATGTTAGAATAACAGACTTGGGAATAGCCAGAAATTGGAAACCAGACAATTAAAATGATACATCTGGAACACCAGGATACATGGGTAATTAATTAAAATATAATAAATATTCACTAACAAATGTTTATAATCAAATAGCCCCTGAAGTAATGTGCAGATAACCACACACTTTTGCTGTTGACTATTTTGCTTTAGGTGTCATAGCTTTTGAATTCATGCTTGGAAGAGTAAAAAAATAATTAATCAATAAATATTTATTTGTTACAAATTTGTTATTTTTGTAGTATTAAAAAATTTTATCAAACAATAATTTATATTTTAACTATCTTAAGCGTCCTTATCTTGGTAGGTCAAGACAAGAAATAAGAAATCAAATATTAGCAAGAAGAGTGTAAATTAAAAAGAATGAAATCCCAGATGGGTGGTCTCTTGAAGCAGCAGATTTTATTAACAAAGTAAATTAAAATGATTAAATTTATATTCTAAATTTTTTATGAAATAAAGCTTATTGAAAGAAAACCTGCACAAAGACTAGGAATTAATGGACCAGACGAGGTTAAAAATCATCCTTGGTTAAGAAACTTCCCATGGAAAAAACTTTATAATAAAGAGCTATAAGCTCCCTTCTTACCAGTAAATAAATATTTGTATTTAAGTAACTGTAATTAAACATAAATATTTTAAAGTCATAGGAAGATAATTTTGACTTTAAGTAATAAATATCTCTTGATGATGAGCAAACAAATGAAATAATTTAATAAAATGCAATGCTATTGAGAAAACCTTAAGTTCAAAGTAATTAAAGCATTTAAATCAATCATTCTGTATTTATTTTAAATTTATTTAAATTTACCGCTAAAAAGGCTTATTCAATGGATACAACTTCGATAACACACTATTTAATCCTACTTTGGAAATGACTTCAGAAAATTCTACTTCTAACATTAATCGCTCAACAAATACATCTATCTCAAGTAAAAAGATCAACTCAAATAATTATCAAAATAACAATAACTTAAATATTGGAGGAAATTTAACACCAACTATGAACAACAAAAACTAAGCAATCTAAAGCGGTCTTCAAGGCTTAAATAGTACAAATGTAAGCAGTCCTAACAATTGCAGCGAATATAATATCTACCCTAATTAATACAACACTAACTCTAAAAATTTCTATTACAAGAATTGATTTAATTTAAAAAATAAATAAATATAAAAATGTTTACAAAAAAACATTTTACTAAATTCATACATTGATGCTGAAAATTAGATGTAACTTAAACAGATTAATGATATTAAAAACAATTGGATAAAAATAATTTTAAATCTGGATATAAATTTGAATAAAATTGCACTTGAATTAGCTAAATCTGCTGAATTTTCCTCTTAAATATAATCTTCTTCATACTTTCTTTATTTTATAAATAAAAATAATAAATAAATATTATTAATATTGCTCAATAATAATTTAATGCTATAAAATCTTAATTTTATAATCTAATAATTATATTCTTCAGAATTTTAGCTGAAATTTTATATGTATATTTTGTATTACCTTTAATATTACTTCAATTATAGCAAATCAATCAAACAAATTAAATATTTTTGTATTTACTTATTTCAAAATATTCTGGTTTTTATGTATTTATCTACTAATTGTATATATTTTTATTAAACCAATCAACTAAATATATTTACAAGTATTGATACAAATATTTTATTGGTATCTATAAATAAATATGCACCAGCATTTTATTTTTAACTTACTATGAGTTGTGTTTATAAAGAATATAATTATATTTTTGAATTTAATTTAAATAGCTCAAATATATTTTAAATTCTTTGAACTAGATTAATTTATTTTCAACAATTAGTAATTATGATGATTTATTTTTCAAAAATAAATAAGATAAAAAAACTTTTTCTACATTTCATAATATGCAAGATAATTAAATAAAGTAATTTGTAAAGAAGAAAATAGAAAAACTATACTATTTATTATATATTTAGAGCTTATTATAATTTTAAATATAAAACTAAAGTAAATTATCAAAAATTCTAAATTAAAAATATAAAAAGTGTCTTTTTAATAGTATTATTGCAACTATTTTATTTAATTTTTCTTTTTTCTCTTTATATTTTTTGTAGTTGGTTTTTTGGTTATTTTATTTTCTTTCATTTTAATTTATTTTTTATTTTTATTTTTATTTTTTATTTTTTATTTTTTTTATTTAATTTATTTATTTATATTAATTTTTTTATTATTTCAATTTTATTTATTTATTATTTATTTAATATTTATTTTTATTTTAAGATCAGCAGAGAATAAGCTCAAGGTTTCATCTCAATCATCTTTATCTGAATCATATTAGGCCTAAAAAAAATACTAATTATATATGTTAATATAGGATTTTATTTTAAATAATTAAAGTAAGAGTGGTTTTAATTTTGAAGCAGTCCACAAATCAGGAATATATACAACTGATTCATGAATATTATGTAAATTGATACAAATTATTAGATTGAGTGAAGGAATTTTGGGATAATCTGGATTCTAATTATGATAAATATATCATATCGCTATAATTAGTGGCTAAATGCTCTTTTAACTATGCTTAAAAACTTAGAGCATCCTAATTTATAGTCCTGAAAAACTTATTTGTTAAAAACTAATGAAAGGAATTCCTCCGCTTCAATTTTAGGGAAAAAGAAGTTCTTACTTTAATTTATTTTTTTATTTATTTTTAATTTTCTTTTTTTTTTGTAATTATTTTTTTATTAATTATTATAATTCTTTAGGATTTTTTTTTTATTTTGAAAATTTTCCCCCCTCTTATCTAACATTATTTGTCTATTCAAGTTAATTTATTTTGAAAATCAAACTTTTAATTAAAAATATAAATATAAGAAAAAATAAATAAATAATACTCATTTAACTAAAATATATGTAAATAAATAAATTTCATAAAATTTCAAATTAGTTAAGTAAAATTTATTTGAAAAAAAACCTTTAAGATGATAAAATATTTAAATTTGGAGCAAAAATTTATTTTTATAGCTAAATGTGAAATCAATCACAATCAGAATGAATTTTTATTTTTAGGTTGAAAAAAAACCTGATAAATTAATGTTAATAAATAATTTATTTAAAAAGAATGTTTCAATGAATTTAAAGAAGAATTTGAAAACGAAATGTATGTAAAGAAAGTAAAAAAGAAAGAGTTAATCCATACAGATTTATTACGAAGAAGTTACTAATTGATTTAGCTTAACAAAAAATATATAGTATAGGTTAAGAATGTTTCGTGGATTCTTTAAGTATAGTTGATATAGGAATTTAAAAATATTTATTTAAATTATAATGCTTGATCTATTTACTTTATCGTTTGTATTACTTACTTGAATGTTAGAATTTTACATAATAAAATATTTATTTATTTTCAATATGAGTGATCGATGAATAAATTATTTGAATTTTTGAATGATAATTATAATTAGGTATTTCTTAAATGAATGCATGAAAATGTTTTGATTGCCTGTCTACTTATGTTTGAAATTTTGCAATAATAATAGTTCTATATAATTTTGAAACTTCTATTGTTTATTATTTTGTTTATTCATTTATTCATTAATTGATTTATTACTTTTTCATTCAACAATAAATATACTTATCAACCAAGTCACTCATATAAGAATTTCATTCATCACCAGTTAATGAAAGGATCATCAGCAGGTTTAATAGGTTTAGGTAATTCAGTAGAATCAGGATATGAGCTATAATTAGATGTATCACCCTTTCCCCTGTTAATTAATAAAACAAAGTTATTTTCAATTTGAATTTGAAATCGTGTTGTTTAATAAATAAAAAAAAAATATTTTTACTTAACAACAGGTTTGTAAGTTGGGGGAATTTTTTTGTGAAAGAGAGCATCCCAGTCCATATCAGCGAACCATCTGTGAGTTTTTATATCATTTACACCTATTTGATGTTTGTATTATGATTTTTAAAAAACCAATTTTAGTAATTCTAAAATTGTATTTACCTCCCTTAAGATTACCATATCTCTTTGTCAAATCAGCTACTAATAAATGCTTTACTAAACTCTTTGCATTTCTATTTTATAATATTAAATATGTTAAGAATATAAATAATCTTGTAAATCAAATTGTAATTCATAAATTGTGGTTAATTTGTTTACTTATCAAAGTTACGAGGGAATTTAACTTTTCCTTTGAGAATTTTTTGATATATAGCCATAGGATCTTCATCATTGAAAGGATCAATACCTAAAGAATGATTTAAATTAAAATTTTTAAATAAAGTTTTTTAATTTTTTTAAAATAGTTAATTTCATATTAAATATTAAGAGTGTTTTAATAAAATTTATAGTTAAATCTTAAAAATATAATATATAATTTAAAAGGCTAAAGGTAGAAATAGTTAAAATTTACCAGCAAGCATTTCGTAAATTAGAATACCAAGACACCACCAGTCAACAGGCTTGCCGTGACCTTTATTAAGAAGAATTTCAGGTGCAAGATATTCGGGTGTACCACATAAAGTATAAGTACGGGAATCACAATATTTAGCGAAACCAAAATCAGTTAATTTTAAGTAACCATCTGATCCAATTAAAATATTTTCAGGCTTTAAATCTCTATACACAATGTTTTTATTGTGCAAGTACTCAAACATACTAACTCTATTTAACATTAAATAATAGATTTTTATTAGTCAATTTTTTTAATTAGATTTAAAATTTTTAAAATTTTTCAAAAGAAATTTTTTAAATACAAAAAATCCGTTTTTGTTTAATAATTTAATTAATAATTAATTAATTCAGCTTCAAGTAAAATTATAAGATCGAGCTATAACTTTTATTTGATTTAAATATAATTTATTCAGATTTTTAATCTAAAGATAGATTGTCTTTTTAGTAGTTTCTATTTTTTCGTTATATTAAATTTATTCTAATTAAACATTTTTAATTTCCTTTTTTATTATTTAAATGCTTTTCATAAATAATATTTGAAACTAAATTTAGAAGCTGTTGCAATAATTTAGCTTAGAATTTTTGGTTTATTAAATACTACTTTTTTAGCTAAAAGTTTAAAAGTTTTCTTTGTTACACTCCTATCATTTTAAATATCTTAATATTCAAATATAATTTGTATTTTTTTAAATTATATTCACAAAGTAGCACAACTATTTTTTTGTATTTTCGCTTTAGAAAATTTTTTATAATTAAAGTGATTTAATTGAGTTTTTTAAATGTTTTTTGTTTAATGAAGTGATTTTTATTAATAAATTAAAAAAAGATTATATTTTTTCAAAGATCTACTCAAATTAAAAACCTATACTAAATTTTATTTTAACTAAAAAAATATTGCTTCTCTAATCCTATTTTGGGTTATATAATTAAATTAGGGAGTCATATTGACTAGAGAATGTAGATTTAAGATCTATTTAATCTAATAATTATATTGTATTGTATTTAGCTCATTTATTTTGTTAGATAAGAAAGTAGGAGAGACATTTTTCAAATTAATTTATAATTTTTCAAAATGAGTATCGTATGAATGCAAAATTTAAACAAATATGTACACTTATGCAGCATAGAAAAGAGCTTCAGGGTTATCAAGTTTTCCTTTATTACGTAAGTATGTGAAGAGTTCACCACCTGCAACGTATTCAAGAACAAAATATAAGAATCTATCGTCTTGAGTGAAACCAATCATTTTAATCTATTTTGTTAGTTTTATTTTTAAAAAAATAAGAATGATCAATCAATCAATATATGAATTGATGAATGAAGGAATTATCAATTAACTATATTTTTGTAAAAATCAATATTTAAAATCGTAAATATAATCCAAACAGTTTATGCTATTGTCTCATTAATGTTTATCGTTTCCTTAACTTTATTAATTGAGAGACAACTCTCAAAATATAAGATAATATTTATAGGTTTTTGCTAGTTATTAGCTACTTTGGTTGGATCGTTTTATTTATTGATTTAAAAGATTATTAAGTTAATGATGATTGGGCTGAAAAATTGTTCTAAGTATTGTTAAATTGTAACTTATTAATAAATTTGTTGAGATATTTACCAAAAATGGATGGTTGATATTTGATAAAATTGTGTTTTCTGAAATGATGTGATCAACTTATTTCAAACGCAATATTTCTGCTTTCTTAAGCATTTTAAGAGCTACATATTCTCCAGTTGATTTTTATTTAGCGAGACGAACACGACCGAATGAACCTTTTCATTATATAAAAAATGTTATACAATGCTGTTTAATATATATTTAATTAAAATGGTATTCTATCTCCATCACTCATCATTTAAAATACTCTCTCTCCTCACTCTAAGCCTCACTTTTTTGTAGTATAGATTTATCAATCCTTTACTACTACTTTTTTTTGTTACTCTCACAAAACAGTAAAGTGGTGAGATTATGCTTTAATAAATAAGTTAAGTTGGTCAAGCTTCACATTAAAATAAGGGTTTGATTTTGAGTAGAATATGAAAATAGCTTTTCAAATATGATTGATTGCATGATGCTTTTTCTTTAAATTTTTTTATTTGATTCCTATTTTCTGCTTCGTTTTTCTTTATTTTTATTATGAATGTAAGAATGTTAGCTGGCTGAGTTCTTTCTTGCTTTATATAAAGAATCGATCAGGTATGAACTAGCCCTGTATATCTCCTTATTTTTAATATAAAACTTGACATTTTGCATAAAGGCTGTACCTATTCTGTAAGGAATATACTAAGAGCTGTTGTAGACATCTGAAAGATTTAGGTAAAATAAAGCGATATGACAAACCGAAACATTAGTTTGAAACATAAATCTAGTTTCAATTATAGATTGCTTAGAGTGAAATGCGATTAAGCAGATATTTAAATTTAAAAAAGGAGTCGGGAGAAGAAAAATATGATTTTAATAAGTCAAATATATTAGCCCTCGAAACGCGATTGACAGAATAAAAAATAGAGCACTAAATTACCTGTTCCTAAAGTGTTCATCACATCGAACTCGGTCAATTTTACTTGCTTTGCTTTAAATCCTTCCATAATAATATATGATTCTTTCTTGTTTGCTTTTTTATTTTATTACTATTTTGTTATTTTTGAAGACTTGATTATAGTTATGAATTTCTGTTTTTATTTTTTTATTTTATTTTGATTTGAGTTTTTTTTATTTATTTTCTTCCCTATTTCTTGTTAGCCTTTCTTTATTTTTATTATAATTTATTGCCTTATTTCGAAATTTATTTATTCCCTTGAATTAAAAAACAATTAAATTAATTAAAAAAAAACCAAAAACATCTGTTTATCTGGCAGCCTATCTATCTATCTATTTTCTTTTCTCTCTATATTCATAGATTCACTCATAGTAGTCTGAATTAAAAGTCAATAGGAATCATTAATTATTGACAGCTCACAAGTTGATTTAAATACAAAACTAAATAAGAAATTGTTTCATTCAATATTTGCTTGTTTGTTTGTTTGTTTGTCTTTCTGTCTGTCTGTCTGTCTTTCTGCTTTGGATTCATTTATTTTGTTATCTTTTAGTCTTATCTAGTTGGTTTTTAGTTTTTGATAAAGCTGATTAAAAATTAGGTATTAACTTCAAAATATTAAAACTCTAATCAGCCAATCATTTTTATGAAATAGCGATCCTTTTTTATTTCAATTTTACCACTTCTTTTTACTATAGTCACATAACTCTTAAACTGTTTTATAAAATTAGTTATTCTATTTTAAAACAAAATTAAAATTAATTAATATTTATTAACCTAAAATAGATTTAAAAAATATTAATATTAGTTTTCTCATTAAAATTCTACTTCACACAACTATTTGTTTATTATTAATATTTATTTAATTTATATAGTTAATTTTAGTATTTAAAATGAAAATTTATTTAAAATACTTAAAAATACAATAAATGTATAATAAATACACAATTACTTTAATAATAAATAAGTATTTGCAAAGAAAATTTTGTTTTTTTATATCCAATATAAATATTATTTGTACAAAGTTTCAAAATATGTGTATTTTATATATAGAATCATAGCAATATTAGTGAATATTTACTTAAAAATAAAAATATTATCCTATAAAATTAACCACAAATATCTTAAATTTTTAAGCTAATTTTCTTTTTAAATGCTTTTCTCTATCAGTAAATACCACAGCCCAGTACTTTTTTTAATCATTTCTTTAGTATAAAATTTGGAATAAAATTTTATTTTTATTTAAAAATTTTTCATAATAAATTAAATAAATAGAGTCTTGTTTTTAAATTGATAAAACTCCAGATAATAAAAATAATCTGACCTAATTAATAAATAAAATATTTTGTCAAAGTATAAGGTAATTATTTTAATGAGAGACTAAAAAATGGTTTTTTATGATCAATCATTGAATGAATAACCAGTTTTAAAAAATTAAATAATTAGGCAGTTTGAAAATAAAACTAGAAGAAAGAGTAGAACAACGTATGTTATTTCAAGTTAAAATATTTAATTGTCTTTAAAAATTAGTCACTCATTAATTAGTTTACTGATTTATAAATTTAAAAATTTAGGTTAGTAACTGGTAGAAATTTAAAAAGTTAAGAAATAGCTCCAGTCTTTCAAGAAAAAAAGTTCAGCAAACAAACAAACAATAAATAAATAAGTATACCAATATTAGGTTTCATTAAATTAAAGAATTAAGAGAAAACATTTGATATATAAAGAAATATCTCAATGGTGAAAAAAGTAATTTTTTTTTGGGTACGTTAGGAAGTGAAGAGATGTAATTTTGATGAATAAATTAATTTGAGGGTAATCAGGAAAGTTAAATTTAGCTCAATAAAAAGCTATGAAATTATATTGAAATCAGAAATGCAAAAAATTTGAAATGTTTGATTACCAGAACCACAGAAATATACAAGAATATTTTATTATAAAAACTAAATTATTACAAATATTTGGACATTTTATCAAAATTCTTTATTCATTTATTAATTTAAGTAAACACAATTTTATATATTATACTCCAAAATTCATCCTTTTTGATAAATTAAGTAAGTAAGCATTCAATTCCTAGTTTATTTTTCTCTTCACATTTTGAAATCTAATTTATTAATAAATATTTGAATAAGATTTTAGGCTTATTAACATTTTTAACAAACAAAAAGATTTTTTATTAATTTCTAAAAAAATAATATATTTACTATTTGTGTATCCTTAAGCTCCGTAACCTTGTTGAGGTTATCCATATCCCATACCTTGAGGATGAGTTCCATATCCCATTCCCATTTAGTTTTAAGGGTACATTCCATATCCTTATCCTTGAGGAGGAACACCGTAACCTCCTTACATACCATATTACATTCCATATCCTTGTTACTATGCACCATAACCTACATTTATTTAATTAAGAGCAGCATAGTTTGATTGTTAAGGAGGTGCTTATTGCATATTGTATAAATTTTAGTTGTGATTAATATGCAAAGAATCTAACTATGTATTAAGAGTAGAGAAACCGAATTCGTTATTCTATTGATTCTTCTATTCCTTTTCCTTTTATTTTTTTTCAGCTTCTTTTTTCATGTCTCCTAAATCGATTAAATTGAATTCGTCATTAGTAAAATTCTTTTTTTCCTTTTTTAAAAAAGTTAAATATTAATGTTAAGTTAATTATTTTGCAAATTAAATTATCTTCTTATAAATAAAACTCTCTTACTTGACCTTAACTTTATGTACCCTAGAAATCTCCAAATAGGTCTACTTCTTATTTGTTGTTATTTTATTGGTTATTATTATTGTTATTAACTGCAGGAGCTGATTAAAATAGATCAAAATCATTATTTTACTGTTAAACAGGAGGCTTATAAACCTACTACTAAACTGGAGGAGGGTTAAAAGTTTATTATGGTTAATAAGTAGGCTACTAGTATAAATTAAATCCTGTTTGCTATTGTTGAGTTTAAGGTTGTTATTAATAATTCTAATACTAATTATAAATTTATTGAGAAGCAGCTGGCTATTAAGGAGGAACAGTGTTTTATTGTGGCTTAGGAGCAGTAGTAGCACTTCCCCAATCCCAGTCCTCATCTATAATTTATTTAAATAAAATACTTATTTATCATCTTTTGTTATAAATTTATTAAAAATTATTTTTTAAAAATATTTACCTTTGTTTTGATTGTTTTAATTATTAACAGGAGCAGGAACTGGAACAACATCATCAAATTCAATCAAATTTTATTATTGAGTTGTTTGTGCAGGTTGAGTTGTGCTTGGTTGTTAAGGCTTTTATCCAGGAGGAGCTATTTTAATTTATCCAACACTTTTAACCTCACCAGGCTTAGGAAGAGGAGCTAACTAAGTTGAGAAAGGTTTCTTTTATTCTTCCTCCTTTTGAGTTGTATTGCTCTCGGTTTTTAGGGTACCACTGACAGGCTTAGTAGTTGATGAACTCTCATTCTTATCTTTATTTCTGTACTTATCAAGTCCCTTAAATTCTGTAGTGTCATAAGAATCTCCTGACTTGTAAGAAGAGACATTATCTTTAGAGCTAAAGCCTTAGTATTTGGAATCTTTATTATAAAAATAAAGATTAACTATACAAATAATGATCAATTTTGAAAATTAAATCTGTTCAAATATTGAGATTGATAAAACAATATCTATTTATTTATATTTATGAAGAAAATGAGTTATAAAAATTTGGCTTCATCTCTTTAGATTAATCCTATTTACTTTATTTGCTTTACATATTTAGCTAATTCTAATATATATTACCTTTATAGGTATCGCTTGAAAAACCTGCATACTTTGAACCACCACTTTGGCTTGCACCATATGTATTAGATCCCATACCCTCATAGGCTCCTGATGTGTAATTAACTTTATTCATTTTTTCTCTCAATTCTTTTGCTGTTTAACGTTCATGATCAAGCTTATCTTCATCAGTCAACAAGTCTACAATATTTTTAGATCTTTAGCGTACACCTGAACCCTTATCTTCTCCTCCTTCATAAAACTTGAAATCTTAAAGCTTCTTAATCTTATAGAGTTCGTCTTTGAATTCCATAATACATCTTGGAGATCCATTTTTAAGAAGGTGTTCAATCAACACAAGAGTCTATTAATTTTGTAAAAAAAATACTCATTTAAAGAAAAAAAATGTAATCTCTCAAATATATCTGCAAATGCTGATTGAAATTTACCTTAAAAGTAACTATTTAGCTTTTATCTGATTTATAAAGCTTTTCCCAAATGTATTTAGAAATAATATTCCACTCTTCACTATTAAAAATTAAAAGAAAAATTATTTTTAGCTTTTAAATTGCAAAAAAGAAGAACGAATTCCTGTTAAAAATAGTTATTTTAAGCCAACTAATTTATAAATGCTTTAATCAATGTGTTTCATTAAATAAAAACTGTTATTCGATCTCTTCGTATAAAAATAAAAAACTAAAAATTCTCCTATAAAAGAAATAAATACCTGCTATTGGTATATTCAGCTATTGTATTTAAAGTCTTAGGGTGAGCTTACCAATTATCCTTGCTGGTAGCTTCTTACAAAAGCTTTTCAATCTAACTTGTCTTATTGACTCTATCTTTTCTTTAAATAAGTTAAAAATGCTTTAAATTAATTTTTCCACTTAATTCACTTAATTGATAAAATAATTATTCTAATCTTGGCTGCTTAGAGACCATATGATTTAAATATTATTTTATTAAAATTAAAGTTTGTATTTTATACAATTCCTAAGCTGCTCTTTTAATAATGTCCATTATTGATTCTGATAGTTATCTCTCCTTTTATTTGAAAAATCTTCTTTTTTAATTATTTATAAATTCTTTCTTTCTTTTATATTTTAATTTATTATTTGAATGATATTTTTCACGCTTTCCAAATTTATTTTATTACTTTTTATTTATTTCTTAATGAAAGTTAAATGGAATTTGATAGTCTTTTTAACTAAATAAATTTTTTTGATGATTTTTGCTATCTAAATAAAATGAAAGATAGATAGATAGATGTTATTAACAATAAATAAATATTGGCTCTATATTTAATTGTTGTACCACTTGCTTTATTTATTTCGTTTATTTATGGATATTTTTGGAATATAGCTTTGATAATTCTTTAATAATTTTTTATATCTCTAAGAATTTGCATGAATGCATACTGATGTTTTCAGTTGGAGAACTTTTTAAATTCAATTAAATTTATACTAATTAAACTAATTTAAATGTCGTTTTATGGAAATATTAATATATTATTTGCGAATTTACAATCTATTTATATTCACATTATTAATCATACACAAGCTAGTTATTTTTTGCAAAATTAAAGATATATAAATTGAGTTTTATATTTGTTATAATAGACACCATGTCTAAATTTATTGATACTTTCTGATTTTTTATATTTAATTTTACATATTTTCTTGAGTCTATGTTTATTATAATGCTAATAAATTCAATTTCATAATAATTTAAAAATATTGGCTTTCTTTTTTCGATCCTTTTAGAATTTTTAATAGAGCTAAAGATTTACATTTTTTAATTTATTTTCTAAAATATGTTAATTGTATAAGCACACATAAAGCATAAAGTTTCTCAGAAAAGTTCATGCCTCTAAAGCATAAATTAAAAAATAGAAAACAAAACTTTTATTTTTTGACGTTTTTGAAATTTTTTGATCGTTAAATAAAATGATCAACGTTAAAATCTGAAAAAGTATTTTTAAAATAAACTAAATAAAATTAAAGTGAAATATGTTTATATAAATAATAACAAATTCTAAAGTAGTTTAAGCAATTAAATAAGTAATAAAATGCATCTCTGATGAAAAATCTGTCAAAAAAAAGTAGAACAGATTATAATTGAGCTAGTTAATTAATTTTGATTAGCAAAATTTCTAGAAAAATTAATTAATAATTTATTGAGATTGAATCTATCTAATCATCTAATATTAATATCTTTAAAAAATAAATATTTATTAAATTTCAATGAGTAGTAAACTTTAAGATATAAAGCTTTCTTATGAAAAGTATGTAAATGAGAATACAAAAAAGATGTTCACATTTGCAATAGGTTTGAGCATTGTTGGTTTGAGCGCCTCACTATTTTATTAGAGATTTATCTTTCCAAGAGTATTTTTTATTGATTTAAATGGTTGATTTTTATCTCACAATTGAATTCGCTTTTAAATCAAATAGATGTATCCCCTTTAATATGAATACAAAAAAATGAAGAGCACTATTAACAAAATTTAAAGAAATTAATAAAGTATTATCTAGCTAAGCATCATAAAGAGAATTAAAATTTGCAAAGATGGAATAGTATTTAATTTTAGTGTACTTAAAGATCTTGATAAGAAGCCACTAGGTTCTTCTCGCGGCTAGACTTCAAATCCTTTTTTACCTCCTTTTGAAGATGGACTTTTTGTATAAGAGCTTTCTAAAACTCATACTCTCCTTTTTAATAAATATGCTGTTGTTAAAAACCACATGTTAGTAGTTACAACTTAGTTTGAATATCAAAACTCTCTCATTAATTAAAACGACTTTTCTGCTGCCCATAAGGTAATAATTTAAAGTTTAAGCAAAGTTAAATGCTTAGATAATTTGATAAATAGCAAATAATAATTTAAGATGAAAGCTTGATATTAAAATAGTAATTTTTTAAATAAATTAATATAAGGTTTTGCTAACTTTGAATGGATTCTGGTTTTTCAACTCAGGTCCTGATGCTGGTGCAAGTTAGTAGCATAAGCATATGTAAGTAATGCCATATGAAGCAAGAGCTGATACTCCTATTTTAAATGTTTTGCACAAAAAAGCTAGGAAATCAAGTGACTGCGAATACTTTTTATATGAGCCTTTTTAGTTTAAGCACATAATAAAAGTTTTGAAATAAATGTAAGAAGAAGAATCTATAGAAAGCTATGGGAAATACCTTTAAGATTGTTATATAGATTGCATGAAAAAACTGAAGAATCTAGAGTAAGTTGGTGAAAGTTAAAAAATTAAATAGGCATACAATATGATTGTGATGGATAATTTTATGCTTATCGTAATTCGTAAATAAGAAAAAACTGAATCCTCACCTTATATAGCTATTAATGGAATGGGCTTTACAGGAAGCTTTTTACTTAAATCTTTCTAAGAAATTTAAAAGGATGATCATATTAATCCATTTGATTTGTTGAAAGAAGTATGTGTAGAAATAGATGAACAAGAAAAGATAGAAATACAATCTTAATACTTGTAGTTGATACCTGAAAATTAACAATAAAATGGCATACAATAAATAGAATAAAATGAAAAAGAACCAATTAAATAAGAATAATTGCTTTGAATTAATTTATTTTTACTTGTCAGTTATCTATTTTTTGCACTTTTTTATTTGCACAAATTTAAATTAAAATAGATTTAAATATCAAAACACAAAAATAAAACATAAAACCAGTCAATTTTCAAAACTTTATCATTAAAATTATATTTTTTTTAATAATGGAGTTAATATTAATTTGTGTTCCAGTAATATATTTATCTGACTACTAAATTTTTTATCAAAAATTAAAGAGACATACTCTAGGCAATTTTATTGATTGATTGATTTTTTGTAAATTATATCATAAATTAAGACTTGATAAAAGCGAAAAATATTTCTTACTATTATTTTAACATTACAGACTCTTTTAAAGATGGGTTGTCTCTGTTGCTGCTGCAAAAAACCATAAGTTAAAGTAGAGGAAAAGGTGTAACCTCCTCCTATAGATATTTAAGCTTTATTAAGAAAGTATGCCCACCTTGTTACAGAATGGGTTGTGTAGGAGAATGAAAAAGAAATACTTAAAATTATCAAGGAAGGATTTTCACCAGATTTAATTTTTGATGCTGGTGGGTATGAGACTACCATTTTAATTTTAACAATAGCATTTAAAAAAGATAAATTAACTTAATCTGTTTTAGATCACCCATAGAATATTAATGTAGTAGTCAAACCAAATAATGACTCTGCTTTAGTAATGGCGATATCGCATAGGAATGTATAAATTACTTAACTTCTCTTGTAAAAAGGAGCTAATAGAAATATTTTAGGACCAGAAGGTAAAAGTCCAGTTGAACTCGCAACAAAATAATTAAATTAATGCAAAGAATCCAATGATGAATAAGGAGTTCAAGTTATGGGAGATATAAAAAATATGCTACAAAGTTATCTGTAAAATTGATAGAATATTAATTAGAAATAAATGTAAGAAGATTTAGAAAAAAAAAAGAAATATAGAGTTAATATCTTATAATTTATTTGAATTCAAAATGAAACCAAACTTAAAGATAAACAATCTAGTGTTAGCTTATTTATTCTTAATTTAATAGATAGATATAAAACAAATTTTTATGATAAATTATTCACTTTTTTCAATATTTGTGTAATCACCATCGATCTTATTTCTTTATGTGGAATTATGATAAAGTTTAAAATGAGGGATCAACTAAATTATTTTAAAAAATTACTTATGTATTTTAAAACATTCATAGATTATATTAGCATACATGTATTTAATTATATATTATTTATTGTATTTTTGCGCTTGTTGAGTTAGCATGCGAACTTAGTTTATAAATTTTAATGTGCTGATCTTAATCTTATAAAGTTAAAATATATCATTAGAAATAAATAAAAGAAAAATACAAGTAAGATTAATAGGCATTCATAAAAAATATATTTAAAAGGTGAAGAGAAAGAGAAAATGGAAAATTAGAGCAATAAAAATAGGGCATGCCTCAAGTAGAAATATGCAGAGTTAAGAAGCAAATTAATTTATAATGTTTCCTACGATTTACACTTCATTTTTTTTGAAAACCAAGATACATTTGATGGTTTGATAAAAATAAATTTTGATTTTGATATAAACTAAAATTTAACAAACTAAGATGAAAATAATTAGATTGATTATATTCTTCTAGATTATGCTGGAAAATCCATTTCTTAAATAGTTATTAATGACGTAGATATTATCATCAACCAAGAAATGTGGCAAGACAATTTTATTAAAATAAATGTTAATCAGCTGAAAAAGCAGTAGAATGTGGTAGAAATAATTTTTTAAGGAAATTTTCACAACGATGGACTAGGAATCAAATAAGTTACTCAGCCTGTTAAAAATAACCTTTAAATTAATACTTTGATTTATACACTTTTTCCTACTAATAATGCTCACAGGGTATTTCCCTGCTTTGATTAGCCTGATATAAAAGCTAAATTTTCTTTGTGCATAGATGCTCCCTAAACTTGGACAGTAATATCAATTTAAATGGAGAATTTCCAAAGATATGTAGATGTAAATTCGAAAGAATCACCTGATTCTAAAGTAATACTTTCTCGTTGGTATTTTGAACAAACTCCTCTAATAAGCACCTATCTTTTTTCATTTATAATGGGTAAAATATTACTTATATCTACTTGATAAAATTGATTTGAAGGTTAGTAAATCAAAGTAATTTAGATAAAAGATTGGCAAAAGAAAAGAATAATAATACTTTATATTTACATAGCCTTATGATAAAACGGAATCAATTTACTTCTAATTCTTTCATTTTATTACAATATTTATTATTACTTTTCTCTTTTTAGGGATCTTTTGCAATTTAAAATATTAATATTTAAAAAGGAGACCTTTCTAAAGTTGAAAAGGATATTTATTATGGTCAAAATCAATCTTAAAAAATTAAGTTGAGGTTATTTTCTAGAGCAAGATTTGGTTAGATATTAGAAAATTAGATGGAAGAAATATCATTTATCATCTAACATGGATTGAATTTCTTTGAGAAATTCTTTTAAACACCTTATCCCTTTTCAAATCAAAAATATGACTAAGTCTTCTGTGCACAATTTCACTATGCTGGTATGGAAAACCCAGGGCTAGTATGCTTCACTGAGAACTATCTTTTTTCTGAATAAAAATCAACTAGCATTCGCACTACACGAGCATCAAGCATACTTCATGAGCTTTCTCATATGTGGTTTGGAAATCTAGTTACTATGTAAGTGTTTTATATAAAAAAATATAAATTGATCATTTATCTATTAACATCAATTTAAAAATTCTTAATTTTTTAATCAAAAGGAAATGGTGGAATGACATTTGGCTTAATGAAAGTTTTGCCACCTATATCAGCTATTTATGTTTGTCAGAAGTTAAAGAATTTAGAACAAAATTTATGAATCCTTGGATCAAATTCTGTGAATATAAAAGTAGTGGATTTAATGAAGATTCGAAATTGAGTACTCACTCAATAGCCTAAGAAATAGAATCTACTGATGTCTCTATGGAAATTTATGATAGTATAACCTATTCCAAAGGAGCAGGGATAATAAAATAATTGGTATTTTTAATTGGATTGCCATCTTTCTAATCTTTTTTGCACTTATATTTTTAACGATATCAATGGTAAAATGCGAGCATGCATGATTTTTTCTCTATGATACAATTAGTTTTAAAGCAAGATAAGAAGTTTGAGAATTTTAATATAGAGATGTGGATAGATTAATACATTTGCAAGCCTAGTTTTAATGTTATTTCATATAAATAAGATATTTTGTAAAATACTATTACCTTCTACTAAAAACCCTATCATGAAAAAAATCATCCTTATCTGAGATTTCAATCTTTCAAAGGTAAATTTTTATTCTAACTAAGAATTTACTTTTAAATTTCAAGTCTATAAAAAATAGTTTAATTGTTAAAATTTAAAGAAAATTAATTAAATTTTAAATAAAACTTTCTTACAAAAAAACACTTTTAAATTTTATTTTATAAAATTCATCTTAAGAAATAAAATTTAAAATAAAGTTAGACTATATAATTAGCCTTTTTTTAATGGAGATTATGAAGATATGGATGTATTTTTTTCTTCAGAGCAAGTGGTGATGAATGTTGATTTTAGCAAAAATTTATCTGTAAGAAATGGCTATTAGGATTAGAATATTGCAGAGAATTAACTAAAATGTGTTCTTATAAATTATGAAGATCATAGCTATATTTAATTTGAGTTAGATGACTTTTCTAAAATTAATTTTTTAAATAATTTCTGTTAAATAGATGATGAACTAACTCAAATTATTCTACTGTAGCATTTCAGCAATGAAGTTTAATTAGGAAAGCTACCAATTTAATAATTTATATAAAGCTTTCTAGTTATTCTTGATAAAGCTCATAATAATGAGAATATTTTTGTTTAAACTATTGAGTCATTGTACAACTTGATAGAAATGTTACCAAATTCTATATAAAAAATTGAATCTGAAAAAATCTTTTACCATTTACTATCTAAAATAGAGAATATTGAACTTTCTCCAATGATAGTAACTGCAATAATAGATAAAATTTCATGGTTTGGTTCTTCAGAGAAAGCATAGGAAATAATGAAAAGCTGGATTATGAATTAGTAATTAAATAATTTTTAGTTTCATTTTAATTTTTTATTATTATTTGGTAAATAATAGATACGAACCATTGAAAAAATAAAGGTGGAATAATTACGTTTTAATATAAACTATCGAAAACATATTTTAGTATAAATACTTTACTAAAGAAGAAAGAGACTTTTTTATCAACCAAAGACTCAAATCAGGAATTACTTACAGATAGTTTTGTGAAATTTGTGAATATGAATTTAATGAACTCATGGATATATGGGATAAATTTTAATCTAAGCCATATTAAGATTAAACTGCTCTTTATGAAATATCTCTTTAAATGAGAGCATTTAACAATCCAGTTAATTCATAAATCTAGGAGTTTCTCTCTGAAGCTTTTTTCTAAGTTCTAGAAAAAGTATTTAATGAAGCAAATTCTGAGTATGCTAAAAAATTCTATCAAAAGCTTTTCCCAAAGCAAGGAGAAATAAATAAACTGCTAAAGAAGGTGGATGACTTATTGAATAAAGCTGAGATATCAGTGATACTAAGAAATCTTTTACAATCAAGCTATAGCAAACTCGAAGAATAATAAAATATGTTATTAAAGTATAATGAATACTAAGCAAAATAAAATCTTCAATTTTTTAGCAACCAACATTGATTTTAATAAATTTTTAAATTAAATTGATTAAGTTAGCAAGCAAAAAATAATTAAATTGCTATTTAAACTAATAATAAATAATATTACTTCGAATAATAAGTAATAAAAAACTTTTCAATTATGTACATAATTAAATTTATATTACTTCTAAACTGTTTAATAAATAAAAAGTATAATTAATCCTTTTAATTTGTTTAAATTATGTGCATAATTAATTTCATATTAGTCTCTTCTAAATTGTTTAAAAAATAAACAAAGAATAAAAAACAATTTTTATTATTTTTATAATTGTTAACATAATTTAATTTATTTCTAACTGTTTATACAATAAAAGTAAAGGATAAATTATGTACTCAATTAATGTTGTGTGTAATATTACCTAAATTTTTTTGAAAATTAAAAAAAGAATAATAAATAAAGCATTTTTATTGCTTTAAAAACTTTTAACATAATTTAATTCATTTTTAAAACAAAATTTTTTAACTACTTAAAAAGAAAATTATTAACCATTTTTATTTCTTTTTTAAATAAAGTGTTTAAATAGAGTCATATTGCCTCTAGATTGTTTAACTACTTGCTAATTAAACTAACATTTTAATCTTTAATAAAAAAGAACAAAAAAATTTTAATAATTTTAGTTACTTTATTAAAGTATGCGAATAATTAAATTCATATTACTTCGATTTTGTTTAGTAAATAGAAATAAATAATTAAAAACAAACCACTTTATTGCCATTTTAAGTTTCAATTTACTTAATTTATTTTACAAATTACAAATAAATAAATAATTTTAGATTTTAACTAAATTCATATTATTTTTTCAACATCAAAATCCCTTATTAATACAGCAAATTCCTAGTTTATTTACATTTGGATCTTTCATTTCATCTAGCATTTAACCAGAATTAAGGTCTACTCTAGTCCAAAAATACATGCTGGCTCTATTATTTTTACATTTTTAGATTTAAAATAAAGATAAAAGTATTTAAATTACCTAAACCAACCTTAAATTCTAGCTACTTAGTATGCTCCTGCATAAATTTCACTAAAAGTGCATAAATGATAATCGTCTTTACATGAATTAAGTGCCTAATTATTTAAAAAAATTAAGATTCAATATAAAAATAAATATTTGAAGCTTTTACTTCTTAATAAGTACAAGAGAGACACCCTAACTTTGCATAAGAATCACCAGAAATAAAGGAAAAAGGCTAGTAAGTTAAAGATTCAATTTCTGATTCTGAAAATATTTTAAAGATCAAATTTTAGTTGAAAATAAATAAATAAATTTAAATACTCTTTAAAATGGTTTTATAAAACTTTAAGTCGTCTAAATAAAAAATAGGTCCTGAATGCCATCCATCTCTTCCAATATGAAAATCACCATCATTATGCTTTTTTTATTATTTAACAAAATGTTACCTTTCTTTCTAAAATTCTATTAAAGTATTTTGAGAAGTTTGAAAGATAAAGAAATATTACTCTTAATTATCCTTTTAAAATCAATTGACTATCTAGAATTCCATTAATATAGAACTAAACTAATTAGGTTGACATTGTTAATGTTATTTAAGTCCATCTCCTGATAGGAAGAAGCCCATTTGAATCAAAATCTTCATTCCAATTATTATCTGTACTAACTCTTATATGAAATCTACGTGAATTTGGCCATAATATTATTGAAGGTGTCAATTCTTATGAAGTAGATCCTTTGTGAAGAATAGTCTTCCAGCCACCAGTGTTGTTATCTTATATCAAAAAAATCCAAAAACTTAAACTGAAATCCTCAGTATTGTACTATGGAATATGCTTGATAGTAGTTGTCACATTTTCAGTTTAATCAAAAAATGCGGAATAGCCTTAACCTCCTTATTAAGGTCCTACTTTTGGAACATTTATTATATCATTTTTCATTTACGAAGTATCGATTCCATAAGCATCATCAAATTTATATTCTCCTATTAAATTTATTTCGCTACTCTCTAATCCTAATTCATTTTTAAGGTCTCCCAAGCATACTGACTTTTCAATTTAAAAGCATTTACCTCTACATATATTAATAATAATTTTGGTTTCAACCATTGAACAATGAAATATAAAATTTATAAAATATCTTACCTTAAATCTTCTAAATCATAAGCAAATGAAAATACTATCAATTATAAGATTAATAAATAAAATTATTTTTTCATTATCTTCTTTGATCTTTTAATGCTATTTTGATTAATATTTGATAAGGTTCACAAAGTATTAGTCAAATCTTTAATTCCCAAAAAATATTACTAATTGTTTTTAATCTATGTATGTGTTCACAAATTTTTATCGATTATTTTTGAAAAACGATAAACAATAGCAGCTTCTATTAAGCATTTCTTTTATTTTAACGCATAACTTTTTTGTCAAAGTATAAGCAGAATTAATTCATAAACAATCAAATTGTTTAAATATATTCGTAAATAATTTTTTATAAAAGCATTTTACCAAATTGGAACTAGAATAAATCAATTTAAATATTTAAAATTATTCAATTCATTTATTAAAATATTTAACTTTTAAAGATTTGCTGTTTATAGAGAATTAATAAATTACTTGGAATTCATATTAATCTACTTTAAATTTAAGCTATTTGCTAATTAAATTAAATTAGATTTAGAATAATAATTATACTATTTTACCCTATTAGCTTTTCTATGCTTAAGAATAGCTTATAAAGCCCAAATATCAAAAATATTTTTAAATTATATTAATTCTTAAATTAGAATCTCATTAATTGCTTATAATTTGATGATTCTTAATTATTAATTCATTTAAGATGGAATTTTTTTACTTAACTTATAAATTTAACTAAAATATAGATGCATTTATGTATTGTATTTATTCTAATTTTAATATTTATAATTTTAATATAAAATTTATCATCTTTTACTTTTATTGAATCAAAATATTTTTAAGAATTTAATTAAATATAATATAATAATAGCTTATAAAACTAGTATAGATATTTAATGAATATGATTTTAATAATGTTCAAATATTATTTATTTAATATTAATTAATTTAATTAAGATAATAAATAATGAATGGTTATTATGATTTTAGGAAAACAAAATGTTGACAAGATAAAAATTAATAAATTTGGTAATTAATTTAATTAACTATTTTTATTAGTTTTTAGTAATTATTAATTTAATAGAAAAGGAAAGAATTCAATAACTCATTTTAAATACAACTTTTCAGCCATTTGATAGTTGACATGAATGAAAGCATTATTGTAAAAAGAAAGAAAATTATCAATGATTAAAACTTTTTAGATAGCGCATATTAATATAACGAAGGTAGGATAGTAGTATTTGATGATGCTATAGAAAATTTTGTAGACAAGTTGAATCCAAATATTAAAAATGTCATTGATAGAAATTATGATGGATTTGTTCAAAAAACTTAAGAAGTTGCTGTAGAAATTAAAAAATTGCAAAGATAGATTTAATGGGAATAGGATGTTTTTGATTAGATAGAAGAAGATTTAGATAATCAACCTGTTCTTTAAGATCTTCATTAGCAAATTAAGAAATATAATGACATATATCATTATTATTAAAAATATATTGATGTAATTAAAACTCATATCTAAATAGAAGAAAAGAAATTGATATATCTAAGGGAGCAATACAATCAGCTGAAATGTATCTCTCAATAATAAAATACAAAAAAAATGGCAGGATTAGTTAAATATTTTAGAGAAAAATTATCTTTGTTTTAATTTAGTAAGTCTAAAAATTCACCTCGAAGCCCAAATAAAAGTAATTCAAAAGTTATTAACTCCCCTTTATCAATTGCAGGGAATAGCTAATACTAAACTTAGAAAAATTTTCATTTAAATTATAATGCTTCAAATAGAAAAAAGGAATCTTTGCAAGTTTATGAAAATGATTTTGAGTTTTAGTTGACTGACAGAACAAACTTAAAATAAACAAAAATTAATAATTAATTATACCGATTAGATAGCTATAAAAAATAGAATAGTAAGCCTAGAATGATTTTTTCTTTAAAATCAAGCCCAAACTCACATTAATAGCATAAATTAAACTATTAAGAAAGTAGAAGATCCTAAACCAAAGGTTTTTATCCAAATATTAAAGAATTCAAACAAGAAGCTGTAAGAGATACATAGTAGATAAAAATGTTAAGTTATACTAACCCAAAATAAAACTTAAATAGCTCACTTTATTTTTAACAAAATATCAGTGAATAGTAAAATTATTTTGGAGTTTCTCATCAAAATAAGTTTGACCTATAATGTAGTGATTCTAATTATGCTTGTTCAATAAAAGGAAATAGTATTGATTTAGGAATAAGATCAAAGAAAAGGTATGAAGAACAAAGTATTTTAAAGGACACCTCTTATTTATTTACTCCATTAAAAAATTAAAGGAATTAAGGTTAAAAAGTAACATATGACCATAAATTTAGAAGCACTTAAGCATCTCCAAGCAACTCATTCTAAGAGTTTAGTTTGATTTCATAAAATTCAATTATGAATTCATTTAATGATAACTTATTCAAATAATCGCCTAAGATATTAAAAGATTTAGATTCAAGCTAAATCTAAAAATCTAAAATCTAAGATGCCCCTCTTTAAAATTTAAGAAAAAGCAGCCTAAATAAAAGCATTCTAAATGATAATATCAATATTAGCTAAAAAAAATAAAATTTAAAGATTTTAGAATTTGATAATACTTTAATGCAATTTCCTATTCTATTTGATTAAAGTTTAGAGAATGATGAGAGGAAAAACTAAATGAGTTCTGTGAATAAGAATGAAACAAATTTTCAGAAATTAAAAAGCAAGTTTAATTAAAACTAAAATTATTATTAAGAACAACAATACAACGAAGAAGAATTAAAATTGAAGCAAGAATTAAGCTCTATTTAAAAAGAAATTCAAATGGAAAAATAAAAATCTTAATAAATAAAGAACAATATTTTGCTAAATATTAAAAATTTAAACAAAATGGATTCATTTATGAGTGAATCATTTAAATCAACATAGAAATATGTAGAAAAGAAAATTGACTCTTAGGAATTTAATGAATAGTTTTATACTTCAAAATTTTTAGAAATTATAAATATTATTTAAGATTAGCTGAAGCCAAGGATGGGTCTCTTTTCTTAGTAAAAATAAAGAGATAACAAGCAAGAATATAATTTAATTTTATCAGAAGAAGATCTTGAAAAAATTTCTGAGAAGGAAGAATTATTTAATAATGAGTCATAGCAACATCTTTCAATATAGCATTAAAATAGCCAACAAATATTTGAGAATAGTACAGATTTAAGCAATAACAATGAATCAAGAAAGATTAGATCATCTATTCTATCAGTAAAATCTATATTAGAGCTTTAGTAAGATAAATAAATAGAAGCTAATAAAGAAGATGAAGAAATAAGGATATTGGTTAATAACCAAAACAATATTTCTCCTTAATCTTCACCAAGAAAATAAAATTCCATATTTAACAAACTTCATTTATATGATTTTTAACAGTTAAAGCCTTATTAATTATTTTTCTTATTGATCAAAGATGAAAATCTAATGGGGAAATTTTTATTGTAGAGCTTTTTGAAAAGGAAGCGGGCTTTACAAATATATTCTTAATCAAAACAATTTTGAATCAAATGATAATAAATAAATATTTCAATTAATAGATTAATTATTTGTAAATTAAAAAAAGTTTATTAAAAGATCACAATGTAATTCTCTTAAATATTAAAATTAAATAATTTATCTTGTTTAGCAGCCTGTAAATTTCTAAGAATTTGATTATTACTAATCTTGGTGTATATCTTCATGTGTATTATATTTGAAATAATGAGGTTGATTTAATTAATTTTTTATTACGAATAAAATAATTCATTTTCATTTTCAAATTAATATTTTAAAAGAAATTATAAATAAAATGCTAATTAATTAATATTTTGAGAATAGTTTAACAAACATAAATTATTTTACTATATAATTGGTGAGAGTTAATATTTTTTATTATATTTCTCATAAAAATTAACATAAATAAAAATAGTTTATTTAAAAAGTAGATTAGCAAATGAATATAATTTTTGTTTAAAGAGAAGTTAGTGAATAGTTAAATTTTAGTAGAACATTAATTGATTAATAGATAGATAGATAAATAGATAACTAAATAAGTATTTTTTATTAAATTGAATAGAAATATTTAACGACTTATATTTATAATGAAGTAAAAATTGTTGAAAAATATACATAGATTAGTATAGATTGATAAAAAAGCATTTACTATATTAAATCTTAATTGATAATACAAAAAATAAGAGCAAAGTAGAAACATTAATAAAAAAGACTATTTATACAATTTTAAGAAAATTTGAAAGAGAATAAAAATGGATATGAAGAATGTTTTGAACGTTATAAAAGACAAGTTTAAATAGATATATTTCAATTCATTGTTTAGATATTTAAATGGGTTTACTCGCTACCAAAAACTTTCTCAATTTCTTATTGTTGTAAATTATATTTAGTAATTATCGATGACTACTTTTTGTTATCTAAACTAGCATAAAAATTCTTAGAATTACATATTTTGGAGTATTATGAATGATTTTTTAGGGTATTTTATCATTTAAATAAATTTATTTAGAGAATATTTGATTTATAGTAGCTTAGCAATTTCTGTGATATATATAATCATATTGCTCTTGATTATAATTAGAGGTATATTATTTGAAATTAATCCTAAAAAAACTAATTTTACTTTCTTTGAGCTCTTCGTCAGCTTTATCTTAAAGATGCAGTACATAATTTATTATCCATTTGCAATTTAATTCTGTTTAATTCTCTTTGGAAATGGAGTTTATTACTTTGATCAAAGCAATGATAAGGGTATCAATAATTCTACATTGGATTATATAGTTTCTACTTTTGGCTTATTTTTGTAATTTTTTGTTAAAATGATGGCAAGCTATCATGATATCGAAATAAGATTTAAATTTGAGGATAAGCTTAGCAGACCAGTAACTTATTATTTTGTAAAATAGAGTATAGGAGAAACTATTTTAGCTATTGCTTTTGCATACAAACAACCTATTGTTTTATACTTATTTTAAATAATATAAGGAGGTTTAGCTGTTTTTGAGTATTTTAAGAGTCATATATTTCTTCAATAGGAAATAAATAAGCTGTTTGTATGTTTTTAATCTAGCATTATTCTAATAAACTTGCTGCTTTTTGTAGATTTTGGGTATCTTGACCCTAATTTGATTGGAGCTCTAATATTAATGGTGTTTACATTATCTACAAAAATAAGTCAAGGTATTGATTATTATAAGTTTTCATCTAATTATATTAAAATTAACCCTACCTAATATCTATAATTTGGAGATGTTGAGTATTATATAAGATCGATATGGAATTACTCAAGTTTTGGAGTAAGTGAGTATTTATCTAATTGGGTCGGAGTTCATTTCGAATCGCTAAAATAACAGCATTACCTAAGATGCAATAAGGTATTATTTATTAGTTAAAATCATTTGCTTTATTAATTAGTAGAAATTTTGCTTGTAAAAGAAAAAAACAAAAAAATATCCAAATAATAAAAAAAATTGATGTTGAATTTAATAAAATTATCATTTTAAAATATCTTTAATTGTAATAATTTACAATTTAAATGCTTTGTTTGATATTTTTAATATTATAAAAACCTATTAAGTTTTTACAAAATTAATACATTTATTTTTTTGAGGGAATTTGAAATAGTAAATTTTAAATTTTAAATATTTTTAGAACAACTGTTTCTGTTAGAAATTCTTGGAATAGGAAGATGAAGGGGATATTTAGCAAGAGTTTGTAGAAAGAGAGAAATTTTTTAAGCAGAATGTATTAAATGTATTCTAGCTATATTTGTAAAGCAAAAATAGATTAAGCTAGCCTAAAACTGAAGGCGACTACAATATTCTTCGTTTTTCTTACTTGGCTTACATGATAGATGTACTAGAGAATCCTTTAATTAGCCTTCCTTATATAACTAAATTAAATAACTTATAATTTAACCCGAGAGAATAAATAATTCTATTTCTGCTACAGCAACAAGTTAACATGAGATTTAGTAAAATTGTATTTAGAAATTAGAGAACTGACTGGTCATAAGTTATATACTTCGATAAGTCTTTATTAGTCTTGCAGTAAAAGATGATTGAAATTTTCCAAAAATTTAGATAATCTATTGCATTAATGGGATTAGATTATTTCTCTCTTCAGGTTCTTTAGGATAAAATTTAAGATATTCGAAAACTATAAAATGAAGTAGAATAGCTAATATTTTAATTATTTAACTTTAACTAAAATAATAGAAAAATTCAAGAATTTATCAGCGTCTATTTAAATTAGTTTGATTTTAGAAGAAAGACCTTTAAAAAATACTTAAATACTTAAACAAAAAGTTTTTACAAAGAGAAAGACTTTCTTGCTTTAATAGCAAATTCATGTATCATTTTTTCTTCTCTTTTGAAGCCTTTAGGAATATTAAAAAGCTTTACTACAAACACCAAAACTATTTTGGAGTAATTGATTTCACATAATTATTTTCATTAAAGCATTCAAAAAAACTTGATCTATTATATACTTTTTTTCAACTATTAAAAATGAAATCTCAAATATAATCCCATAATTTAATGTCTTTTTATATAAATAAATTAGGGATATTTAAATAGAAGAGCTTGTTGGATAAAATTGCTCAATGATGATTCCCAAATAGATTGCTATCCATCATGAAAGGATATTAAGAAATTTTATTGAGAATGGAAAAGTTGAGTCTGTAGAAATTTAAGAAAATAGTTAAAATAAATTTTAATAAAATAGAAGAAATTTATTTTTTTTCTGCAATCAGAATAATTGTTTTATTTAGCCGATGAGAATGCTATTTTAGATTAACTAAATTAGCTTATAGGATTTTGGAATTTGTTCTCTCATTTCAAAAGATGCTCTTATGAGTGATTATATTTTACTCGATATTGTTTAATCTAAATCCTTAAGAAAAATGTATTAAATGACTCATATGACAAAACGATTATTTAACAGTTGTCTTAAGAAATTCTTTAAAGATGATTGTATAATTTTATTTATGATTTAAAAAAAAAAATATTTTTACCTTTTTATAAAAAGAATTAATTTAAAACATGGATATTATGCTGATGATTCCAGAAGCTATGATTTTAATGCCAGATTATATTGCTGAAGTATAATAAAATAATAAATAGTAACAATTTGCAAGTAATATTACAACGATTATGTTTTATCCTATTACTGAATATCAAGTACCTATTTTTAAGTTTGAAAAAATTTATCATAATCCATAAGTGTCAGCTGTTTAGCTTTACAAAGAATTATGCAATGAAGAAGACATAGGAGTGTGTGAAATAGAAATAACATGGGATAATTTTTACATACGATCTACAAATTCTTTTGTATACTTCCTTGAAATATTAAAATTCAAACCAATTAAAAAATACAGTGAGAGAATTATAACAGTAAATTAATTTCGCACAAAGTTATAGAATATTTATAACGTAGAATTATCCAACCTAGAAGAAATCTGTGGTTTTTAGCAAATGAAATCAATTAAGCAAAAAACAAGCATAAGATAATCAATTGTTTAATCTAAAGTTAGAATATCTTAACTGAGCAATTAAAATATTTAAAATAATCCTAATAGTTAATTATCAGATTTTAAGCTTAATGAGCATTCTTCACAAAATGCAATAAATTAGAATTAAATTACTTCTATTATGCAAAATAATCTAGAAGATAATAATATTAATACTCCGAATTCTAAAAATTACATTGAAAATACAAATAAATATTTTCAAGAAAACTAAAAAAAAAATTCATATGAAGCTAGTACATCTGATCAGTTATAGTAAATAGCATAAAAAATGTTTGTCTCAGGATAATAGCAACCAGCTCAATAAATTGATGATTTTCTTATAAAGTAAAGTACTGTAGAGTTTGGATAAAATGGAATCAGTTTAGATTAAAATATAATCTAAGATTAAACCCTCCAGTTTTAGGAGAATCAAAAAACTCAAAAAGAGTTTAGCTTCATGAATGTTTCTGCTACCAAATTAACAAAATCTTTTGAATTAAAACAGGATTCGTTTTCTTTCTAAAGCTTTTAAAAATAAAAAACTAGCGATTCTACATTTGAAAATAAAAAAAGTTTACCAAACTAAGAATAAAATGGAAATGAAAAAGGAACAAATAACCATTAAGATGCTTTAAGTGATTGCGATTAGTAGTCTATGAGCTCAAATAAAAACCCTTCAAAAAGTTAATTAAATTTAATGATTTACTCTTCTTCTAATAGAAAAATAGAGGAATAGGAATTCAAATCTAAAAAAAATTAAGGTTAATTTCATATGTAAAATATAAGAAAAATAAGCTTGCAAGCTACCTTAGAATAAAGTGATAACATTTAAAAATAGCTGGAAGAATATAACTAGAATCTTTATGAGTAAGACATCTATTAAGGCGATAAGTATGGATATAATGATGAACTCTTTTAAATTGAAGAGGATTTTAATGATTATTTTACTGATGTTAATACACAGACAAATAAATTTTCCCAAAAAACTAAAAGCTAAAAAAAGCATTCAGACCTATAAATAAACGAGCTAGGCAAGCATAATCTAGATTTGAGCATAGAAGAAATGAAAGCCTTATAATCAAGTTTTTATTTTTAGAGCAATTAGCTAGCAGATTAAAGCTAGGTTAATAATCAAAAATCAAACATTTATTTAATAAATAATTAAGAGCAAGAAAATGAAAAGCAGTAAGATGATGCTTCCTAGCTTCTCTAAATTGCTTAAAATTAATTATAAGTATCAAATTAGATGTTAATTCCATCTAAAAAAAGTGATCATCTTATATAAATAAATTAATAAAAAAAAATTATCAGAAGCTCTATGAGTTATCTGTAATAGCTACACTCTTGTCCATTCAGCAATTACGTTCCTTCCTTAAATAATTAATACACAGAATATCAAACATAAGAAATTTTGAATTCCAATTCAAATTAGTATGAAGATCTAATCAAGAAAAAAATAGTTTAATAAAAGTATTATAATTCAAACCAATATTTCAAATAATTCAATATGCCAAATCCATAAAGAACTCAATCTGTTTTAAATTATCTTGTCCCTGACTAGCAATGTAAATATTTAATTAATTCCCATCAAATAACTCTCAACAAATTATGAAATAAGCTATTAAAATATTAAATTTTTGATTAAAATAAATTTAGAAAGCATGATAGACAACTCAGTGAGTTAAATTTAAAATAGCTAAAATATTTCTAATATTGATATCGAAGATGAAGAAGGATAGTAGACTGAGATTTTAAGTGAGTAGTTTATCGAAGAATTGATTAAGGAGCATAATATAGACAATACTAGTGCTACCTCTTCAAGGAATGAAATAAATTAAAAAAAAAAGAGAATAATTAATTTGATTTATTCACCTTTCAACTTAACAAGTTTAGATATCATAAAGTTTCTTTCTTTAGCACTGCTTTGTGGTTTGTTTTTAGTAGTTATTCTAAATTACATATTTATCAAAAATGACATAAATAAATGTAAGGAAGACACAATTGATATTAGTAATATATTTTAATTTTAAAATTTAAATATTTTTTTTATAAAGAAAATCCATACTAACTTATCTAATATTTTTAAAGAAAAATTAGGAGACCTTCTACTTTATGAGAGCTTGCAAATCCAATCTAAAACATTTAGCCAACTAGAAGAGCAGTATTAATTTTAAAGCTAGAACCAAATTGCTTAAAATGAATTAGCTAAAATATAATAAGATCAAATAATAATGTATGGTAATTACACCTAAAATTTGTAAGAATTATACTTGTTGCCAAATGATAGCTCTTTATTGCAACAAATTTTGTCTGTTGGTTCAAATATGATAGATTTTTTTAATGACAATATAGCAAGTGTTTCAAAATAAGATTTTTTATATGGAGTCTTAAGTAGGATAGAAAATTACTACTAATATTTGCAAAAAAGCATTCTTATTAATGAAGAGTATTAAATCAATATTAATTTTTTGGCCATAAGTGATACTGCTATTAGCATTTAAAACACTCTTTATAATTAACTACACTAAAGTTTGACAAACACCCTTGGCTCCCTCCTGTTAGCATTTGTTCTTTCTATTCTCATGTCCGTATTTAATGTATTTATTTTGATACCAATTCATATAGTTGGAATAAAAATTGTTGAAGACTAGCTCAAAATATGTTCTCATTTTTCGAGAGAAAAGCTATAATAGCTTTATACTAAAATATCAAAGTAGATTTAATTATTCATTTAGCAATCCAAAGAAAATGATTAAGTTAAATCTTCAACTAAGGTATTTATTTATTTAATTAAACTGTCATTCAAAATTATTTAAATTTTCACTTACCTTATCCTTTCAGTAAATTTTAGAGGAAATATTTTTTTTTATTAATTAAAATCATATTTTTTAAAAATTGATAGAGATTTATTTATACCCTAATTATTTTGGGTTTTTTTATGAATTAATAGGATATACTATTTATCTTGAATCTATAAAAGAATTATTTTAGAAATATATTTTTTTATTTAATAGAATTCAAATTATATCTTGGGTCACAATATATAATGGAAAAAGAAAGCTTCTAGCTAAACAGACAACTTGAAATATTTGGAGGTTAAGTTTATTTTTTTTGTTGTAGTTTTATTTGTTCTGCTTACAGTTTATCCTCTATTTAATTATGTATATGGAACAAAATTTATCAACCAACTATTGTCAATATTAACTATTATGTAAACTTTAGAATAAAGTAGAATATGTATAGTCATAAATTCTGGAGCTCTAAACCTTAAAATACATTCAATAGCTTAAAATTACACATCAATTAATAACTAATATGATTCTGAATACTTTAAATTGTAAATAAACTAATTCCAGCTTGAAGCTTATAGTAATCAAACTTTATACTTACAATAAATGAAATAAATATCTTCATATTTCAACGATGGTACTTTGATCATGCATGACTAACTATAAACTGCTTTTCTAAGTCCTTTGTAAAATAATCTATGTAATTATCTTACTGCATCTTTCTTTAACAATTAAACAATGTCCTAGCAGGATTGCCCCAATTCTTTTAATCAGTATCTTCAGAAAGGTTTGATATTTTTAATAACTGATTTATATTAACAATAAGATACCCTTTTAAGTTCTTTGAATTTGTTATAAAGCTAATCAAGCCTGAAAGAGTGGCTTCTCTTAAATAGCTTTCCTAATTATTTTTTGAAACAAAGAATTGTAAATTACATTTATTTTGATTTAAGCTTAACAATCTAATAAAACGTCAAAGACATGATAGATTATGTGATACTTTTATAGTATTGCATGTTTTTATATGCTATATTTTAGATCCTACTAATACAATTTTGTTTTCAAATAAGGCATTTCTATTTAGTGCAGAAAAATATTAATAGTTCTAAGCTTATATTCTCAATATTTTAGGTGGAATTCGTGCTTGAAAACAGTTATTTTATATCATACTTTAAGAATAAACTTAAATTTAAACTTTGATAAAATAATTAATTATTTTATAAATATTTGTAAATAAATATTTTGTATTTTATAAATATTTGTAAATAAATATTTTGTATTTTATAAATGAGTTAAATTGTTTATTTTGAAATCATATTTAAATTTTAAATTAATCTGCTAATAATAGTTCTTATTTTAACTACATACAGGATACAATATTTACTATTTGTATTTATTTTAGTTTTTTAAAATGAAGTGTTTATATTTATTAGTTATTTTTATTCAAATTTAGCTAGATTTTTTTGGATTTAAAAATTTTGTTAAGCTAAGCTAAAATTTAGAATCCGCTTTCTATTTTTGCGGGAAAAAAAAATAATTAGAAACTTAAAAAAATATATTGCTAATAATTTGTTAGCTTAAATTAGATTATATATTTGATGCCTGATGACTTTTGATAATTTGGATAAAAATTAATAAATTTGTAAATCACAAAAACTTAGTAGAACTTATTTAATTTTGATTAAAATGATTTGCAATATCCATAAATAACCAATTCGCTATATTGTAATAAATTAAAAGACTAAGTTAGCAAGTTAAAATACCTTTAAGTGCTAAGAGTGCATTTTGTTATATTAAGCTAAACCCCATGATTAAATTATTTCAATATACCATGCCATGTAATCACCTGATAATGAGCATAAATTTTAAAAAGAAAGAATTCAAAATTTTTTCAACTAAGTATCAAAATTCCATCATGACATGGTTGCTAATGTTAATTTGTAAATTAACAATTTAATAAAAGAAGTAATAAAAAGAATGATACAAATTAAGCATTTAAATTATAAGCTCATAGATGAGTGGGTTATGATTCATAAAATGATCGTTGATGAATAATATATTAAAAATATTCATTAAATGAAAACAATGCAAGGGTTATCAAGACTAATCTTAGAAAGTAACGATTTAGAATATATTAAATAGTATTTTAATTAATATATAGCATAAGCCATCTAAATTGACTCTCTTTAAAATATGTAATACTAAAAAGAGAATGTTGATTTTTTTATGAATTATATTTAGCATTTTTAAAACCAAATTTTGTCTAGCTTTGACAACAATTTTAAGAACTTGGCTCTAGGTTTCTTTAAAAAGAAAACAAGGCTAAACTTAAAATATGAATTAGACAATATATAAAATATATTCTTATAGCAAGAAGTTAACTATTACGAGCATATGGCCTAGGTTATCAAAGAAATAAATAAGAATCAAAAGTTGGCTGAATATGCTTAAATGAATAATAATAATAATAATAATTTTAATACTCCGTTTCAAGGCTAATATGGCTAAGTGATTGCTAATCCTTCTACATAATAACCTATCAACAACAGCTATGAGTTTCAGAATCATTAAAACAATTATATTTAAAATATTGATGCCTCCAAAGTTAATCCTTTAATTTAAAAATCTTTGCTTAGTTAAGTAGCTGAAAAATAAGCTTATAAGAAATTTTTTGCATTCAACTAATTTAATTCTGATTCCCAAACTAATCAGATATCGTAAATCAATATAAATGAAAAAGACAACTAAGTAGGTTAATAGATTTAGTAATAAATTTATTTGGCAGAGAATGATAGATAGTAATAGATATAGATATTGTAATAAAGAGATTCAAATACATTTCATGATTAAGGAAATATTAACTCAATTTAAACTGATGTTTCCATAATTAATCCCATTACACTCTAAGATCAGTCTAATTAGTTAACACCTTTAAGTTTATAAAAGTAATAGTTAAATAAATTTTAGCAAAATGAGATTGAGGATCAAAATACATTACTCAATAATTAAAATCAACAGGCTGAATAAGTAAATATGTTAAATCAAAATATAAATATTGAAGGCAATTTTTAAGAATCTTTGTAATAATAATCCTTTGTCACACTTCCTTAAGAAACAATTCAAAATAATTAAAATGATGAATTAAAATAAATCAATAATAATTTAATCCTAAACAACTATTAAAATGAAGGAAATAAGGTATATTGTGATGAAAAAATCAATAGTTAATATAATATTTAAAATATAAATGAAAATATACTTGACCATACCAAAATTTTCAAAGATAACTCAAGTTGTAATAGCTATGAAAATAATCTCACCCAGTCAACTTAATCAGAATAAAACAATGCCTTTCTAAATAGAGATAATCCTTTTTAAAGTTTGTAAAACAATCCTTTATAGAATGAGTAATATACAAACATTTAAACTTAAGGTATTTATCAATCTCAATTAAGATAAAATAATCCCTTATAAAATACAGAGAATATGAATAGCGATTTGATTCATTGTACTGTTAGAGAATAAGAAATTCAACTTACTAATGAACAAAATGGATTATCTAAAAATAATCAAAAATAATTCATAGAAAATTTCTTCAGTCTGTAATAAGACTAAGCAGAATAAATACTTAATATTGTCTAGTTATAGCTGGATGATAATTAAGCTTATGATAAACAAGTATAGCCTAATCAAAACAACTAAGTTTCAAATATTGATGATAAATAATAGATTTATTCAATTGAGTAGCATATTATAACAAACTCATAAGTTCATTAGGTATCGTAAATTCAACAATAAACTTAGGAATAGATTACTGAAAAAGAAATTCAGCCAGAAAAATAGCTAACAGATAATTAAAATGAAATTTAAGTTGAAGATGAAAATGAATCATTTTAGGATAATTAATAAAAATAAGTTTAAGATATTCAAGCAAATCGAGAATAAGTTATAGTTGAAAATGAAGAGTAAAGTGTTTAAAAGAACTAAATTGATATTGAAAATCCTGATAATCAATTTAAAGAAAAAGATTTAAATTAAGAATAACATATCATAAACTCTTAAATTATAACTGAAATTGAAATAGCTTCATCTGAAAACTCTACAAATATTTAAGAAAATTAAATAGAATAACATACTGTTTAATAAACAATAGAAGAAGAAAAAGTTTAGTAATAGGATCAATAGCAAAAATAATTGTAATAAGATGATTTGGAAGATTGTATAATCTATGAAAATCCCTCTGAGATAGCGAGTAGAGAATCAGAAATAAAACAGAAACAAAGAAATAAATCACAGTAGAAAAATCTGTAATTTCAAAAATATAAGTTTAAAGTTAAATCATAAGATACAATAATAATTGATGAAGATGATGAAACAGAAAAGTAATAAGCTGAAAAAATGGTTGTTGAAGATGTTTAAGCTGATTAAATATTTTTCATGAAGCAAGAGGGATAAAGTAAAACGAAAAAAACAATTAAGAAATAAACAACTAATGAATTAGAAAATATTCAAGAAGAAGATTTATTTAGTAACTTTTAAGAAAAAATTACCTCTCATAAAAATTTAAAATTGCAAGAAGAACATGATGTTATCCTTTCTAATTAAAATTGTAAAAATAAATAAAATGAAAAAACTGATATTTAAAATGATGACTAATAAAAATCTATAGATTTATTAATTCCAACACAGTAAACAGTTATTGATCAAGAAAATTCTTTGTTTTAATACTATTAAAATTTAAATAATTAAAATAATAATATTATTAACAACTAAGAAGTTAAAACCAAGAAATAATAAAAAATAAGTAAATATTTTGATTAAAAAGATTAGAAGGACATTACAAATTAAAGCTAATTACGTTTAAAATAATAATCAAATGATGCTTAAATAAGCAACCAAAAAAATAAAACTTCTGAAATTCTTGTTAACTAGATAGAAGAAGGTGTAATTCAGTAAAATAATAATTTATAAGAAACAAACAATAAATTATCTGAAACTTATAGTATTATTGAAGAAACTTAGCAAAAGGCAGAACAGCAGACAATTTAAATAGATTAATTATTTCCAGATGATAGTTAGTTATTTACTCCAATTTAAAATAAGATTGAAAAAGCAGTAGAAAATGTATAAAATTAATTTACTGCCAAAAAAATTATTGTTACTAAGAAATCAATGATAAATGAAAATGCATAGAAAATACAAAAACCAAAACATATTAAATTAAATATAGTGAAAATACCAAGTGTTAAAGCTGCAATTTAAAGCTAATAAAATAACAAATAAGATGAGGATATAATAAATAAATCAATGAACTTAAGCTTTTGGGAAAAAGACATTGAAAAGACTGATTTAAATTTTAACTTTTGTAAAAAGTATATTCCTTCAAAGCAACCATTAACTAATAATACTGCACCAAAAAATTATTACATTAACTGAAAAATGATATTAAAAAATTGATAGATTTATATCATTCAATTATATCTCATATTTATCATTTTAACTTTAACTGATTTGTTTTGGTTTTTTAATTATTTTATTTTTACTTTATTAATGATTTGAAAACTTTTAATAAATATTTAATTTTTTATTGTTTAAAATATTGATATATTTAACATTTTTTATTTATTAAAAATTCTGCATAAATAAAATTAATCAATTAATCAGACTACTATTTTATTTAATAACTTTCATTTAACGCCCATATTTCGATTACAAAATATTTGATTTTGAATTTTTTTAAACTGAATTAATTCATGTGTATAATTCATTTGATATAAACTGATTCATTAATTTGTTTACTTCATTAATGATTTGATCATTTTCGAATAAACGATTTACTTTTTTATTGTTTAAATTTTGTAGATATTTACATTTTTTTATTCGAAATTCTGCATAATTTTAATTAATTGATTAATGAGACTGTTATTTAATAACTTTCGTTAAACTCTTGCAATTCGATAACAAAATATTTGATTTTGAAAAAATTTTTAAACTGAATTAATTCATAAGTTTATCTTATTCAATGTAAACTGATTCATTTTCAATTCAATTATTTAATTTGTTTATTTCATTAATGATTTGGTAATTTTTGAATAAACGATTTACTTTTGTACTGTTTTAAATATTGCAAATATTTGAAATTTGTTTATTTATTCAAAATTCCTCATATATGCAATTAATCAGATCATTTTTTTATTTAATAAAATATTTGAAAAATTTTTTTCAATAAACACTTGCATTTATATTACAGAATATTTGATTTTGAAAACCTTTTAAATGAATTAATTCCTGTATTTATTTGATGTAAATTGATTAATTTTCAATTCAATAATTAAATTAAATTAATGATTTAGTAATTTTTGAATAAACTATTTATTTTTTATTATTTAAAGCTCATCAATTATATAGTATTTTTATATTTCATGAAACTCTTAAATTTTAATAAAAATCTTTATTTAGAAAAATAATATGCTTTTTTTAAATGAGAAAAACATATAAAAATATAAATAAGTAACATAGAAAATGAATGGATTTAGTTATAATTGTGGTTTAAAGGTTTAATTAATTATGGAAATACTCAAAAGATAGATATATAAGCAATAAATGAGGAAGACTTGATAATGGAGGGAAATGATTAAGAATACATAGGAAAGAATAAAGTCAAATTTTAAATTAGAGAATTGAATAAAAGCTTACTTAACTCCAGTTAACTATTGATTGGTATTTGGCTTGTTATATTTGGTTTATTAGTTTGTTTCTTAAAAATCAATTGTTAAATTGAATGTTTTTAGAATAAGTTACTACATTTTTAGTTGTTGTATCTAATTTTTTTCTAGTAAATGAAATAAGCATCTTTCTTCCTTTGATTTCCTTGTTGTGCATATGAGCAATAGCCATTAAAGATTCCTTCAGCGAAGAAAATTTAATATGACTCATGTATCTTGGAGGAACTTTTTCAATATGTATAGCCTCTATTTTACCATATGGACGGAATAATTCATGCATTTTCTCATGGTCACAAATTTCTTATTTGAGACTAGAAATATGAAGAACTAGAGAAGGAGGGTTTAATGTCATTTTACTATCTTTTTAGAAACGGTTGGTTTATTCGCTTCCTATAAATTATTCTTGGAATTTGTCATCCTATTTTTAGAGAGTTTCAAAGTGAGAATAGAATACTCTAATTTCGTTATCAAAGAAGACTTTTTTATCCATATATTCCTTAGCTTTTGTAGCATTCTCTTACATCGTATATTCAATGAAAGCAGTACATTTATTTCTTTTCAATATAATTTTTACAATATCACCAAAATTGCTAAAGACATTGTAGAGATGATTGAGAGTAATATCCTTACTCATTAAATGATTAATATAAATTACTAATGATGGTTTACTGTCTTCCAAAAATCCTTACTTAATATAGGTAGACCCATTAAATGTTCCCATATTTTCTTCCATTCTCATTCCTGAAATGTTTGTACTCATACTATGGAAGTTAGGCTTTATTTACATGCTGTAAGAAACATTTTAGTTATCGAATTGTTACAGGCTAACCTAGCCAGATTATTATAATTGCAAGTTTTACTGTTGCTATTAATTTACTAACATACATGATTAAGCATAGGCCTAGTTATTATTTTAAGGTATCCTTTGTCTGTTTTATCTCATCTAGTACCCATATTAATTTGGTATTTGTTAATAAGAGTTATTGCTACTTTAATTTTAAAATTGGTTAAATTAAACTCCGGGATTGGCTTGTTGCTATAACATTTATACTTAGCTTTGACCCACAAGAGCTTAGTTTTAATTTAATGAATTATTTTAAATATAAGGTTAGATTACTAAGCTACCATGGATAGGTTTGCCTTAGGATGAACTCATTATTTAATTGCCTACAATATTTGCACTTTAATTTTACTATCCTGCACTACCTTGCATATTTATAAAATAAGCTCCTTAGTTAGTATTGCCATAAGATGTTTTAAGCTGGGTATCCATTTACTGTACTGCTCTAACATTCTATTACTATGGTTTTTATTAACTATTAGGGAAAGGAAATGTATGACCTTCATCATCAGACAGAGGATATTTTTCACCATCTGATTCATCTGAACCTTGAGCCTATCCTATTAGTTAATCTAATTTTTAGATTCCAGTCATTTCATTCCTATCAGAACTATTACTGTGTGATCTTTACATATTAGATTATCTTTATAGAGAAGAAGTCATTGCTTAGCTATATAGTATATTTCCTTAGATACTTTTTTATTCAGAGCTGAAATGAGACTAGTTGATACCATTCTTATTCTCAGTACTGTTTAATAATTACTGATTGTCTTATTAATTTTCTTAACCAATGTTTGTTTTTTGCATATTAAATCCTTAAAAATCATCAAATGAATTTGATTTCTGTTCCTCGAAATCTTTAAAGTTTTCTCCTGAAATTTCACCTGAGTTTTCTAATTAATTCTTTTGAATTCTTTCTAAAATATCATCAAGTTGCTCTACTGATTCATTTTTTGGGTTATTTTCATTTTTATTTAATGCAAAAAGAGATTCTTAAGGTTTGCTGAAAGTCATACTATTAGTATGAACCTGCATAGATTAAGTCATATTGATACTTTGGTGATAGCTAGATATTTAATTAATCGGATACTGTAAACTGCTAGTCATATCAGTCTTAGGTTACTAAAACTAATTGCTTAAATGCTAACTGATATATTGTTAAGACTAAAATAACTAATTCTACTGAACCTACTAATTTTAAAAAGAGTCATCTTTTAGCATAACAGTATTTCCACCAAAACTATAAGTCATTAAAGGTTATTATAATTGTTCATATTAATTATAAGGCGTTATTTAAATTAAATTTCCCTACTACATCTAAACTGATCCTGTCATATTAATTCTATTTAAATAAATAAATAAAAATATCATAAATAAATTGCATTTAATTAGTATTTTTAAAATGTAAAATTTGCACAAATAATCTCTTTTTATTGAGGGAGTATTAATTCTTCTAAATTAAGGAATTAATATATTTTATTGTAATAATATTTAAGAAAACACAATTCTCCTTAAGTTTAATAAACTTAATTAATAGACAGTTCAAAATTATATGTTTTATTTAATTAAACTTTACAAAGCTATTTGAGAAATAGTTTGTTGTTCAATTACTTTTTCCTTTATTTTCTTTCGCTAAAAAAATGAAATATTTTTGGGTAAGAAATAGTTTAAGGGACAAACTGACAATAAATACATTTTTAAATTAAATCTACTACTTTGCATTAGCTAGACCTACATTTTGTATCATTTGAGGAGAATCTCTACCTGTTGGAAAAATGGGAACTTAAGGCTGAATAGCTTACATTCCAGGGTTAGTAACTACTATTGGAGTCATTTACTATGGCATATATTAGTTTTAATCTGATTATATCATGTTGGTACTTATCATTTAAACCTTTTATGGTGGAACTCCAACTTAAAAGGACATAGACTAAACAGCTGCAGGATCAGTAACTTTAAGTATTTGTAATTAGGGATTTGGCAACTACATACTCTGTGCAGAAACAAATTAAGAAGCAATGTGGCGTCTGTTCATATCCATAATTTGAGCTGATTAATACAGATTTTAGCTTTAAGAAGAAGTGGGATCAATTTTAATACTGTAGGAGAGCTAAGTTTTCTCAAATTTCTTGTTTAAATCTTTATAGTTTATTCCTCCATTACCATTCTTAAGAATAAGCATTTGTTGGCTTGAAAACTAAACCTTCATTTTAAGCTCTAAATTATTGACTGATATTGAGGAATTTTCAAGCGCATTTTTAGCTCTAATCGCAACTTCAATTGAATTCATATCCACAAACATTTTCCAAGGTTGCTTCTTACTAAATATAAGAATTTACTCCACTTCTCCATAAAATGAAAACTTTTCAAAAATAATTCTATGCTCTATGACTTCGTCTTGTGGATTTTATACCATAACTAAAAGAACTTTAGAAGGTCTAGTCCCTTTTTACAATTAATCAATCTTAGAATTTCCATCATTTTAAGGGCTACTATTATTATTATTATTGGTCCCAAACTGTTACCTGTTAGTGTTATTACCACTAGAATTGTTATCATTAATTATTTAGTTTTTGTTACTTTAGTTGTTATTATCACCATTGCTACTGCTACTTACATAATGTAAATATTAATAATCAGATTAAGAATTAGAGTCTTGATGCTACTCCTACTATTTTGCTATTTAAAGATCTGCCTAAGACTATATTTACTGCTTATTTTCTAATCCTTGACTTTGATCTTTATCTTTTTTTTCAGCTGAAATCAAACTATCTCTTTCTTTAGGGCATTCATTTGGAGGCTGAGAAGAATTTCCAGAGTCAAACATTGGATAAGCTTAAAGATTATTTTTTTCTTGATTTTGATTTTTTTATGAGCAAGATGATGAAGATGACGAATAATTAAAATTACCATTTACTATGTTAGAGTTACTGTGAGTAGTATCGCTTGGTGAGTCACAATTTTCACCCAAATTATTGGCTAAGTTTGCATTATTTTACTCTTAATTCATAATTTAATTCCCATTTTATATTTTCCCTAGTTCTTAATCTTCTTTTTCTATGTAAAATGGCTACCCTCTGGTATTTTCATTGAATTGATTCATTGTATTGGTTTACTTCGCAAGTGATGATACCTGTATTTGGGAAATTTCTTAATTTTCTTATGATAAAATATTGACTTGAGATTAGCTTTCTAAAATAAATGTTAATTCTTTGAGTAAATTACTTGATAATTTAAAAAAAAATATATTAATGTTACCAATTTTAACTTATTAATATTTTAATTAATATTTATATAATAAATTATTATGCTTAATAGTAATTAAAATATAGAGTGCTTTTCTTTCTTGGTTTGTAAACTGATTTATGCAAATAAATATAAATAAATAAATCTATACTTTAAATTCAAATATGTAGAATAATCTATTTGGCATAAATACTTTTTTAAAATATCTTCCCATCTTAAAAACAATTTTATAAAAATTTGATGGAAAATTATTTCAATAAAAATTATGAAAGTGATTTGCTAGATTTACAGCTTTAAATAGGATTTAATCCAACATATAAAATTAAAAACATGATTAAAAAACGTATGAGTTTATATTAATCTGTATAAGAAGGACAGCAATAAAGCAAATTTAATTACTTATTTTGAGTTTTCACTAAATTCTATGCTAAATTTTACTTTCTTTTGAAAGTCAATTACTAATTTTGAATGGAAGAATGTAAATCTAATAAGATATTTTAGTTCATTTTGTATAATCTAAAATTGGTGTGTGAATATTGTTGTTTGTTTTCCTAATATTTAATATTGCTTTTAATTATCGCTTATAGAGTTTTTTCTTCCAAAATAAAAATCTAAAAGTTAGTACATCAATAATCTAGATGCTTATATACTCCGCACAACTCCCAATAAGCTAAACTAATTGAGGCTATATTCATTTGAAAAATTTTAATCAATAGAATTTGATAAAAAATCCTTCACTTATTACTCAATAATTAAGCAAAATTGTACCAAGTTTTATACATTCGTCTATTATATTATACTTTTTCTCTAAGTTAAATATTTAATCATTGATACAAAATAATAAAAAAAATCTGTGAATTTAATCAATAAATTAACCAAATGATTACAGAATAAACATTTGATTAGATAATTAGCAAAAAAATAATATTTAATCAAACAAATAGTTATTTAATTAATAATCTTTTTATTTTATTTCATAAATAATTTTACAACTTACTCATTATTAATGGCATGATTTTATCTTTTTTTCCTTATACAATAATGTATTATTAATTAAACTAAATTAAAAGTTCATATTAAAATTTTTAAGCTAAGGTTTTTATGTAAAATTTCACAAAATTTACATTACTTTTTAATAAAATCTAGCCAAAAATAAATCTAATTACATTTAATAGATTAAATTATTATTTTTATTTCTTTGTTAAAATAAGATGAATTGAGTGTAAATATCTTCAGCCTAGTTTTTAGGTTTATGCATGCTATTTAACTATTGATTTTAAATATTTATAAATAAGTCTTATATTTGAGGAATACTTGTTTCTAACTATGTAAAATGGTAAGATATTTTCTTATCTAAAATTATTATTTAAAATATCTTATTGAAATTAATTTAATGTTTATTTCTATATCTTAAAAATTAATTTTGAAATAAACCATAAAATTTACACTTTCTATTTAAATTGCTAAAATATTTTACAAAAATAAAATTTTTCTTTGGTAACCAATTTTAAACTTGTAAAAATTTAAAAGTCCGCAAAATTTTATAATTTAGAAAAATTAAGAGCACATTAAATAATTTAAAATAAGTGATTGTATTAGTTTTTTATTAGATAAATGCAGTTACCTAAAAGAAATTTTGATTTGTATAAACTTATTACAGACAAATAAATTGATTCTTAAGTAGCTGATTTGATTCAAGATGAATAATCCTCATTTATTTCTATACGCATCTATGGCCAATTTAAAAGTTTTGTCTCAAAAAGCACCATTTAAGAGTAATTAGATAAAATAAAAAATTTGTCTAGCAAAGAATTGGCTAAAAACAAAATTTTTAAATATCTTTCTGAGTAAAATAAAAGTAATTAAAAATAAGATGAGTTATCTCATGATTATTATGGATACTTTAAGGTCTAGCAACATTAATTTATACTAAATTTAGAAAATGCATAGAGAGAAGCAAGTCTAATGTTAGATGATTTCTACTTTATCAATGGAAGAATATATAAAACTAATCATGATATTTTGATTCTATAAGCTCATCACATCTATTAAATGCAAAAACCTACTCTCTAATTACTTCAAGCAGCATCAGAAATCAATCAAAATTGATTCGTTTACAATCGAGAAGACATATTTTTCTACAATATAAATTAATTGATTACTCTTAACAATAAAAATGAAATAGCTACTTATATTTAAATTAAGTAAATTAATAATATTTGTGGATATTTTTGCATCATACTTTTCTACAATTTAAACAATAGGATATACATGTAAATTAGTATAATTATTTACTCGCAAATAATAATTTTTCTCTTTTTTTAACGAATTGTATTTTATCAAAAATAATAAATAAAATTAAATAAAAAGCTAACTAATATGACTTTATAATTTAAAAAATGTTTTTTGTGTATTGTTTGTTCAAATAGATATATAAAACAATTTTCCAATAAAATATTAAAATACTAAATAATTATTTTGAAATAATTTTATTTTGTTAAGAAAACTTTATTGAAATATTTTTGTTTAATTTAAATAGTTTAATTGATAACTTTTAGATGCAAATAAATTTACTATTTTATATTCAATTATTTAATTATTAATTTTTATTTTTTAATTGATTAAAAATATTTACAAATAATCTATTTAACTTAACATTATCTGATTAAAATGATTTTGCTACTTTAATAAATTTATTTTGAAAAAATCTTTTTAAAATAGAATCTTAATATTTAAAAATAAAAGTTTTTGGAAAGGATTTAAGTTGTTTAAAATAAAGTTGATTTAAAAGGATATTGATTGTCCCAACAAAATTTGTCCTAAATTATAAAAATACAATTTAATAACATGCTTTTAATGAATAAAATTTATTTGATTTCATACCTAAAATATTTGTAAGAGTAATATTTTTTTAAAACTTACTTACTTAATTTTCTTTCTTTCTTTCATTTCTTTTTGGAAATTTTAGATTTACTTGATTGAATAATTGATATGAATGAATCTATCTTTAAAATAATATTTTTTCTGAACAAAATTGAAGTAAAATCTGATTTTCTCTTTATTTCTCCAATTTAATTTTTCTTTCTTTACAAGTCAATTCAAATTATTTCTTCATTAACAAATCTTTCTTTTTCAACCAACGAATCAACATGCATGAAAATTATCTTTTCTTTTAAAAATATCTAATACAATTCCTTTATTTTCCACAAAATTCACAATAATTCTGAAATCTGTCACAAAAAACTTATCAATAACACAATCAATCTTTTTTTCATATTGAATTCAATTTCAAATCATTTCATTCATAATTTCAATCAATCTCATTTTTCAGCTGGAACAAACTCTAATCTGAACACAATTCTGAATTTCAATCAAAATAATAGTAATTCATTCATGCATAGATCGAGTCTCACATAATAATAAGGAACAAAAAACATCACAATAAAATTATTTTATACTTTCTCAAAAAAAAAATATAAATATATTATTAATAATAATAATGATGATGATGATGATGATAATAATGGTGATAATAGAATTTAGATGATTAAAGTATTTAGAAAGAGAGTGAGAGGTTTAAAAAGAGAAGAATTAAAACCTTTTTATTTTTGGTTTGATTACATTTGTTTGAACTACAATTTATGGTTGATAAACTTAAGCATTTTACTCGTTATTATTTTTTCTGCACTAAGGTGTTATTGCATCTCGCTTAAATTCTTTCTTTCTTATTACTTTACTTTGCTTGCTTACTGACTACATACCTGTTTAAAGGCTTCATATTTTGCTTAATTCTTATTCTCTTTCAGTATGTTCCATAACTAATCATGAATATTAGGTAGGTAGATATATAGATAGATAGGAGTGCTCGAGGTAAATAATATTATGAATGAGATTACTACTAAAAACACCAAAACTCTTCAAAGTATATATTTTTAATTATATTATGATATTGTCTCGTATGAGTTGAAGGAATCAATTATTTATTTATAAGATTGTATTTTGATTAAATTATTTTCATTGAGAAACATTCATATCTTTAATTTAATCATTCATGTTGCCATTCATTTTCATATCTCCATTTTATTATTTATTAACGCTTGCTGAGTTAGAGCGGCTAGAGTTAGAATTTGATCTGGATGATTGAGAAGAAGAAGATTCTGATCTCTTTCTATCCTTTCTAGAATTAGATCTTCCTGAATGGCTGCTAGAAGAGCTGCTCTTTCTAGAGTGCTTTCTTGATCTTCTCTTTCTATCCTTATCAGCATACTTATCATGAGGGCTTCTGCTTCTGCTATTATCTCTTCTGCTCTTGCCCTTGCTTCTATCATTACTTCTACTTCTTTCTCTATAAGGTCTTCTTTCTCTATCAGGTCTAAATCCTATTTATATTAAAATATAGTTGTTAAAGTACATTAATGAATATGTGAGTATGAATGCATGTTTCTATCTATGTTAATATTCTAATTTAAATTAAAAGGCTTTTGGAGCAATTATTTAATTGAAAAATAAAAGAGTGGTTTTAATTGTATTTGGTGCTTTAATAATCTAACAATAATTAATTAGACACATCAGTGAATATTAATTAAATTATTAGGAAGTTTGAGATTAATTTAAAAAGAATTTTTAGCTAACTAGCTAGCTTTCAATCTATCTATCTATTGTTCTTTTCCACAACAAATTAAGCTAATAGATAGAAGACAGAAAAATAAATTAATCAATCAATTTCAGTCCTAAGGAGTTAAGAATTTAAAAAAACAAACAAACTCATTTTTAAATTTTAATGAGAGTTTTTTAAATAGCAATAACTCAAATTCAACTAAACTTTCAAAAATTTTGATTCCTTAAATGTTGAGGGTTAAGGATATGTGAAATGGTTAGAAACTCAATTATTTTAATATGATATTTATTTCTTTTTTATTGAATAAAACTAAATATTCTAAAGGAGTTAAGAACATTTTATTATTTAATTATTTCAAATAATTACCATTAACTCTACCGCCTCTAGAGTCTCTTCTATCTCTTCCACCTCCATTTCTAGCTTCAGGACAGTTTTTGGAGATATGACCTTATCCCTTACAAGTAAAGCATAAACCTTCCTTCATATATTTTTCTTTATCAGTTCTAGGTGGTCCACTAGTTCCTCTTCTGTAGCTATCTCCGCTACTGCGGCCACGATCTCCACCATAACGGGAAGAACTCTAAGGACCTCCTCTGTATCCGTTTTGATCTCTATAGCTGTTACCATATCTGCTGTCTCTGGGATATCTGCTATGGTCGTCATCTCTGCTCTTCTTGAGAGTATGCTCTACCAATAAATTTCCACCTAAAGCATCAGATCCGTTCAGTTTGGAAATAGCCTTATCAGCTTAATCTTAATATTTGTAAGATACAGTTGCATAATTTTCACGGTCGTTAACTTTGCAACTATAGATATCACCATACTTACCGAAAGTTTCTTCTATTTCTTTTCTACCTACGTTGTTACCAAACTTAGCAACATAAAGCTTTGTTTATGGGCGAGACATTTTTTAAATCTAATGTAATTATTATTTTTCAAAATTTATTTTTTATTTTAATTTATTATTATTTTTTTGTATGACTTTCTTTTCTTTGATTAATAGTTTTATAAATATGTATCACATTGTTTGATCTGCCTATCTTTCTATCTAAAGATTAAAAAAGATAGACATCTGTCTGTTTCCCTCTTTTTTAAATTGATTAAATAAATACAAAGAAGACTCACTTTTTTTAGTATAAATCACTTTATTTTCTCTTAGCATTTTAGCTATATTGGTAATTACTTTCAACATTTAGTTTACTAGTTTTTAGGTATTGTTAAGCTTAAATTTCTAATCTTAATGGCACCCACATCTTTCTCTAAACATTTCTTTTAAATTTTTGCAAAATATGATGAAATTATTAAAATATTCTCTACTAATAATTAGAAAATAAGGAATTATTGAGAAATTTATCATTTTAGAATAAATAAGTATTTTTCATTTAAAATATTTAAAATTTTACTACTTATTTTATTTATTTTATTTTTCTAAATTTTTGGTAAATTATTGAGAGGATTTGATTTCAAATAAAAAGATCAAAATAAATGTATAAAAATTAAAAAATATTTTTAATTCTAATTTTAATGTGATCAGAGTAGTTCGATTTTTTTAGAATTATTATATATATTTTATTTATCTATTTAAGTTAATAATAATAAACTATTACTTTTTAATTTCATTTATACTCATGAGTTTTATAAAATTTGATTAGAATAATTATTTTAAAATAAATTAAATAAGTATATACCTTCAAATACATGTAAATTAGTTAAAAAAAGTTGTTTTAAACTTAGATTTCTTCAACATATATGCACTTATAAATATTTAGCTTTGAAAGGAAATGTGTAATATTAATGAAGAATTAGTTTAGATAGTTGTTAAGATAACAACCTCATAATAACTAATGTATTATTTTAAATATTACAGAGTAAAATATTATTATTTAAATCACATTAAATGCTGCTCTTCAAATAATTTTAAATTACAGTCAATAAAATTAATTAAACTGGTTTAATTTTTTTTATAAAGAAAATTAAAAAATAAATACATGAATTTTATAAATAAATTATAAAATGAATACAAATAATGTATGAATAATAAATATTTTGTAATTAAGATGATCAAATTATCATAATTCATATTATTAACCATTTTTTTAAATGTATTTTTTTGTGTATTTTGTCTTTTTAAAATTAAAAAGTAAAATGAAGACAGATTAAAAATAATTTATTATATTAATTTTCTTTTTAGGGTATCATTATATTTTTTTTATGAAGATCTTTTAGTTTCTGTAATTTAATATATCTTCATATTAGTTAAATTATTGATCTAAAAATTTATTTGATCTAGTATTCTATGTATAATTTTTTGCTTTTTTTACTAAACTATTTTTATTTCATCAATTTTTATTGTAGTTATTGTTAGGTGTCAATTTTAAATTTGAGTTTATTTCTTAGAATTATTACTGTTATTGGTTTTGTTACCCTTAAATTTATTATATGTTATACTTTTAATTGAATATGCTATTTTATTGACTGTAAGGAGATTTTATTGAAACTTATTCTTATTATTATTATGGTTGTTATGGTTAAGCATAACTCTATTAAGATTATTATTGCTATGAGATCAATGTTTGCTTATTATTTGTTGACATTTATTAAGATAATTATTGTTGATAAAGGTTATCAGATTAACCTTACTTACCATAATTATTACCAAGCTAGCTATTAATGTAATTATTATAACTGCTGCTATAGGATGACTGTTTTTGATTGTTAATAAGAGAGCTAACACTAGGAGGATTTGCACTAGCCCTAACTGATAATGTATCATTAGGCTAAAACTATATCCCTTAGCTTAACATAGAAGCTCCTGGTGTAAGAGGTTATTTGCTTTTACTTTTATCTATTTTTTACTAAGCCTATGAATTATTTTGCTACTGATATGTAAAAGAATTTGAGTTTGGTGAAACTTAATTCTGAACTTGTTAATAAAGCTGTTGATGGTAGGGCTAAGAATTCTATTAGGACTAATACTAAAATTAGTTTTATAAATACTACTACTTATTCTCTTATTAAATATTTTTGTTACTAGAGTTTTGGTTCGAATTATTATTATTATTGATTTGATTTTCACTATTTTAATTCATTTAGAATTTCATTCCGTTTTCTTTAGGAGTTGCCTTGCTGTAAGGACTCATTGAGAGGTTATACTGGTTTTCATTTGCAACATGTAAGGAATGCTTATTATTTAGAGAGTTTTCTTACTAGAGATAATTATCCTGTTGTAATAGTGATACTTTTGAGGGATCATTAAGTTTTTATATAGATTAACCTGATTGATTAGGACCAGTTGATTACTTCTTTAAAAAATCCTCTTATCTTCCTTCACTTTACTATTGCTAAAACTAATTGGTCTATTAATTTTTTTCACTGTTTATGTTTTCATTTAATGAGTGTTGATTTTACTCAATTTTTTAATTTTTAGATTTAATTTTATGAGGGAAGAGCTGTCTTTTTAAATTATCAAAACCTATTAGTACAACAGTAATGTTATCCATAGTTTTTCTACCTAAAGAAAACTTCATAATAGTGTCTACTGCTAGTCCACAAAATTCATGAACGTTTTAATATTAATTTTATTTTTGGTTTTCTGCTTAATGCCAAATGCTTTCAATTGATTCTTTTGTAGTCAATTTGTCAAAAATACCATCACCTATTAATTATTTTTTGTTTTCACATTTAAATTTAAATAAATTTTAATTTATTTACTTGCTAAAAGGATAAAGTCAAAGTCATCTTAAATCTCAAACTCTTTAATATCAGGGACAGCAATAACTACATTTGGATTTCCACCAAGCTTTGTAAGCTTTGCTTCGATATCACCAAAAGTTCTAGTAACCTAAAATTTTTAATTTAAAAACTAATTAGGTGAAACTTATAATTTATTAGACTTACTGATAAACGTCCTGGAAGCACTCTATGAGGCCCATAAATTGGTTAGGATAAATTAGACATTCCCATTATGCTTGAAGCACTCCCGAAAGCATTTTAAAAGTTCATAATTTTTGTTCTTTGATAAAATTGCAATAGAATTAATTGACGCTTTAAAAAATTAAAAATTACTAATAGATTTTCCCTCCAGCATCTTAGATTCTTTTTTATTCAAACTCATCAAGAGGTTTGTGATCCCTAGAAAGCTCATATGCTCTTTGTCCACCTTACCCACTCATGATTGCTCTGCTATCACCAACATTCGCAACGTAGCATCTAGTCCCTACATATACATAATTTAAATTTATTACTACAATGAAATTAAAAATTTTTTAATTTACCAACTATCATAACAACTATAGCACATGAGCCTGATTTTTCAATTTGACCCTCTTTTATTTAAGCTTGCTTCAAGAACTGCTTTTCTGCAGTCTCGAATCCATTTAAAATAGCCTATTTAGGATTTTTTGGGAAGTTGGAATCTTTAATTACAAATTGATGCAAATTATCCCTTAAGAAATCTGCACAAGTGACACCTCCGTGGCCATCATAGACGCCAAAGAATGAGCATTTAGGCCATTAAACATCGTTATCAGTATTTTTACCTTGAGGTTTCATGATATTGAGTATAATAGAAACACGATCTTCATTGTAATTACGAATAAGACCTTAATTAGTATTAGCTGCATAACTTTTAACGATGCCATTTCTTTTTACAGAATATTTAGTTTTTTCATGATTAGGAATAACTGTTGTATTGATCAAATCGATTATTGAGCTGTGCATATTTGCTGTTTAAGTTTATTCGTAAGGTATTTCATCTGAATTTGGCTACTATAAAATTTATATCTTAGAATGTAGTCCTGATTTATTAGAAATTTAAGACAAATCTTTAGAAAAGTCATTCGGTTCAATTTCTACTCTTTCAATACTAGCCTTAACTGCATAACTATTATTATTATTTTAATTTCCTGAAGAGTTGCTATAATTACCTTAAGAATTTGTCTAATCGAATTTTTAAGATTTACTACTGTTATTACTTATTTAAGAAATGTTAGCATTATTATTGTTGTTGTTATTGTTGTTTCTGTTTATAGAATCACTCAAGTTATTTAAATTATTATGGACAGAGTTATTGGATTTATTTTTTTATGTGTTGTTAGTTCCAGCTTGCTAGCTTGTGAGATTAATAGAATTCATTTATGAAGAAGAAGGGAGTGCTTGTGTGCTTGTAGACAATAATTTATTATGATTATTTCCTTAAGTTGAGCTATTTCTTAAAGCTGAGTGAGAAGAATTTATATGTGAATGAGATATTGACTACATTTAGAAAATATTGATATTTTCACTACCACTTGATTATTTTCTACTTGTTACTGAGGCGTTATTATTAAATCCTATTGTAAATTTCGACTATGGTGATAAAAATACTTTATTTGAGCTGATAGGACTTTTCAATTAAGCAAAAGAAGCAGTACTAAGTTTAGGGCTTTTAGATTTATTACTTTAATTATTTCCAGCTGATTAATTTATTACTTAACTCGCAACTCCAGATTACTAATTTTACTAATTAGGTTTTTCATTAGCAATGTCTGACGAGAGGGGAGACTCAGATTATAACTAAGCTTACTATTACTTTTAAGAGTCTGTGCTTGATTGGCGGATTAAACTTAAATCTTTTGATTTTGATAAGCTTTTATTAGAGTATAAACCTAAATTATAAGGGTTTCTAGATGATGAAGAGTTAGATTAATTATTACTGATATTATTTGCTGCACTTCTAACACTAGAAATACTCAGAGAGTTAATATAAGGTGAGTTCAAGTTACCATAATTCAAGTTATTTGTTTCAATATTTAATCCATTCCTTTAGTTAATTGAATGATGCTAACGAGATTTTGTTGGAGTAAGCTTTTTAAGTGAGTAGGGATTATACATATTGATATTACTGCTACTAATACTCTACTAATGAGTCGAAATACTTTACATATTTGTAGTATCATTAATATTATTTAAGCTTGTAGACCCATTTTATGTATTGCTTGAATTAGCATTCTTTTTTTATGTATTTATTGAACTCTTCACCTAGTTAAAACTAAATTACTACTAATTCTACTAACTTAATTGATTCTAAGCAGTTTCTTAAATGGGTTCTTTTTCGTTAGTTTATTGATTGCTAAATTGTGTCTAGGAGGCATTTACTACTTATTAAGCAGGCTAGACTTAAACTTAACTATTTGAAAATGAGTTTTACTGCTGCTACTACTATTACATACCTTGAGTATTTTAAATTTAATAGTATTATTATTGCTAGTAGTTACTGTTCTGATTTTAGTACTATTTAGTATTTTATTGCAAATAGGTGCTCTTGGCTGAGTTTTAAGCACTGTATTAGGAAGGGAATTGATTAGTCATGCTTTGCTATTATTGCTACTAATATTATTATTACTACTACTACTATTACTGTTACTAATTATTTGCTTCTTTTGAGTTTGATTAAGACTATAATTTTGACTAGTTAGTTGGCAAATTTTCAGTCATTGAACGCGAATAATTGTAACGCTGTTTAGGAGTTTATAGCTCATAAAAATTTGCTTGCTGATACTATTACTGAAGTTATTGCTAAGGTGATACCTGATGATTTTAGATTCCTAATTAGCTATTAGAATTAGCTGACAAATTTGAATTTTAAAGTTAATTTTAAAAATTATTAGAGGAGTTATTTGCTATTGATTAGTTGGACTGCGACTGCTTATTTGTAGTAGATAACTATTGATTCTATTAATTTGAATAGCCTGAATTATTGATGAAACTATTTTATTAATTTTAGGCATGGATAGAAGAAGATCCTTCCTTTGAAGATATTGAGGAGTTAGGAACATAGTAGTTTTTTAAGTTACCTTTTTGTAAATAAGAAGGAGTAATATCGACTGTAGTCCTTCTATCTTTGATGTAGGAAATACCCTAAGCACTTGATCTTAGTTATGAATTTTGCTTACTTTCTATTTTGGATGCTTTTATATAATTAGCAGAAGTGTTTAATCCACTACTGTTTAATCCCTATTGCTATTACTATTGTTAGGCTTAGCTATTTGATGGTAAAATTTATTGTATTGCATTTCCAAGCTAATTGATTTAATTAGAATAATGTTTCTATTGATTTTATTAAGGAGTTCCACTCATATTATTAGGATATACATCACTGCTTATCGAATGGTTTTCTAACTATTTAGGAGTACTTTATGAGTTTCCATATCTATTTTAAAATCCTTAATCTAATTGGTATCCCTGACCCTTAGGAGTCAATTAATTATTAGAATTCTTTGAAGTAGGTAATTTTGCCACAGTATTAAGCGCTTCTGTATTTGTGGATAATTATAGAGGGGTGTTTGCAATATGTTCATTACTTTATTAAATGTTGTTCTTGCTCTTTCTAACTTCCTCTAATTAATTAAAATTTCTCATCATCTAATTCAAATAACTTCCATTTTATAAACTAATCTATTGCTTCATATTAAATAACCTTGTTCCTTTTATTATTTCTAATATTGATAGTTCTTTGGTTAAAATAACATCTATTTAATTATTACAATTTTAATTAATTGTTGTAAATTAAAACAAGAATCTTTTCAAAGCATTTTAAACTACTTGAATGATTTATGCTTTATTGTCTTGACTATTTTGATTTATTTATTTATTTAATTTTCTTTTATTCTTTGCTTTTACATATATTTAATAAATTAATTGCTTTCTTTTACTTGATGTATATTTATATAAATTTTCATTTTTTTTGTTTATTTGCTTATTTATTTATTTTTTAACAAGTAAAATTTTTCAGTAGCTATTTATCTATCTATTATCTATATATATTACATCTAACTAATTAAAAGAAAAAATGAATAAATAAATTGTTGCTAAGTATAAACTAAATATAGAGAGAGATAGATAACCTTCTAAATTATGTTAAAGTATCATAAAAACACAAACATATATTATTAGCTTTTATTAACTTCAATTTTATTTTTTAAGTAAGACTTTTTTCATAAATTTTTTTTAGTTAGTAAATTTGTATTTTTCATAATTATGAATTTTAAAATCATTGAATTGTAACATTAAATGAGTCTCATGATATGTTTCTAATGTTAATCGAAAGATCAAATCGTTAAAATTAACTAAAAATATACATTGTGCTAAAGTATTAATTATACTGTTCCTTTAATTATTTTTGCCAAAAATATTTTACAAAAAAATTAAACATTTCAAATTTAAAATGGCTAATTTATAAATTTTATTTGCCAAGGTGATTCTTTATATCTGATTGATAACTCTAAGATAATTAAATTGAAATTGTAAAAATCTATAGAATGCACTCTTTTGTAATTATTTACATGAATAAAAATTTTAGCATAAACTATTCATTCTTCTATTAATCTGAGTAGTTTACCTTAAAATTGATAGATTTAAGAAAATTAGTAATAGTTTCAATAACATATTTTACTTAATAAATACATTCGATTGATTTAAATAATTAAAAATGTTTACATATTTAAGAATAAAAGGTTAATTTAATTTATTTAACTTGATGCAAAAATAATAAATTATTTATTTTTATAATAAATTCTAGAATTTTAAATGGAATATGATGCCTTTTAAATGACTATTTAACTAATAAATTAGGTAGATTTATGTTAAAAATTAATACTTACTTATTTTAATTGATTAAAATTCTTTACTAAAATAAAAAAATCAGAATTCAAAATCCTAGAATTTAATTGATTTAATATTATTGTTTATAAATTAACTACTTCAAAATTAAATATTTAAGAATATTAAAACACTCCATTTTACTTATTTGCTCAAAAAAATGCATTTCATTTAAAATAATAATTAAATTTATGATCTTTTTAATATATCAAATTTTTGAATTTTTATTTGTCCTTAATGAAAAGTAAACAAGTATTCTACATTTTTCAAAATATTTATTTTGAGTAAAAAAACGAAATATCAATCCTAAACAAAACTTTTTAGACATAGCACTATAAATGAATATTGTTTATAGATAATAATAATTTTTAAATTAATTATTTTAATTTTTAAATTGATATTTTTACTGATTTATTTTTATAGCTAGAAATGATTAAGACCAAATTTTATGAATAATTAAAATTTTTAAATTATTTTCTTAAATAATATTTCTATATATTTGATTTAATGGCATTTTATCAGATTAAAATATAGATCATTTTTAATTTACGATTAAGAATGACAGATAAATTTTATTTGGATATAAAATTTGATTATTTTTTATTAAAAGATTTCTCAAGTTTTTTACAAAAATGGAGTAAATTGAATTAATAAGCTTAATTCTATTTAAAATTTTAAAGAAATAGAATCTTTAACTTACAAATCTTATAATTGCTTTAGTATTTTTTATTTATTTTTTTAAATTTTACAAATATTTAAAAAATATATTTAAATGAAACAAAAAATTAAAAGAATATTTTCTTAATTTTAAAAAACTTTATAGAAATATTAAAAATTATGGTAAAAATTGGTGGAAATAAAAGTTTTATGTTGATATTTGGGGAGTATAAAGTAAGTAAAGCATAAATGATTATAAAAAATAATAAAAGTATTTATTTAAGTAAATTTCTTTTACATTGTTACAACTGTAATTTAAAAAAAGATACCCTTTAATAGAAACAAATAATAAAGATATACTTAACTTTTTATACATTATTTTCTTAAAATATAAAAAAACTAAGTCTAAAATTATCATAATTTATTCAATTTTCTTAAAATAAAGTGCTAATCTAAATTTGAATGCGTAAAAAACTAAAACAAATCAGAAAGATATCAATTTTAAATAAAATGAATTAATTTTAATTGGTGCTTGATTTGATATAAGATTTTTAGGTATTTTATTTAATTACCTGAGGATATTAAAATTTATTTCTGAATTTATGGATTTAAATGACTCCAATTATCACCTTCTTTTTTAAAAGAGGAGATACCAATAAAAGAAATGTTCTGGCAACTAAATAGAATCAATTTTTTTTTAATACGGAAATTGAATTAAAAACAATCTAAAAAATAAATATTGTAATCAAAATAAGGAAGTTATTAGTGCTTTTATTTTTTTACATTCTAAATTGAGTAAGATCTCGTCATTTTATTTAATAGATAAATAATACTATGAAATAAAAATTGATCAAACAAGCTGATAAACATTTGAAAAAGCTTTAAAAATGATTTACAGTAGGAAACAAAGGGGTTGCTATAAAATATAAACACACTCCAGTGATTTAATGAATTAAAATTAATTATATAGCAAAAAATAGAGTTAGATTGTAACGAGAAAACATATACACGAAATGTTTGTGTTGTTTATAATTTAAAATGCTACACTGACTGATTGATAGACCATAAATTTAATGATTCAATTATTGAAAAAGCATGGTTAGAAAATAAGTAAGTAATTTTAGGAGTTAAATAATAGTGAAATAAAAAATAAGAAAAGATAAATTGATTTAAATAAATCCTAATATATATTTTTTATACCTTTAAATTGAAATTCTGATGATTGATATATGCGCGTATTAAGAAAAAATTTATATATCAAACTTTTTAGCTTAAAAAAAAAACTCGCGTTTAAATCAAAAACAATAAAAACTTAATATTTTATAAATTCTAAGTCCCCATTTTAAAGAAAATGATGAAATAGCACTGTAAGTTTACTCTACTTTAGATTTTCATCTATATATCTAAAACAACATGCCTTTAATTCTATTTTTTAATCCAAATTTAGTTGACTAGAGTCCAAATAAAGTTTTGAAAAAGGATATTAAAGATTATGGTCCTGATTCATGCTCAAGCGAAGACGAAGATACAGTCGACTAAATTCAAGTTATCAAAAAGGAAACAAAAAAATAGCGTAATTCAGTAAGTGCTGAAGCCTATGGTATGTTTAATAAGAGAGAAAACTTTAAGCCTATAGTAATTGCTAAGAGCCAAGATACCAAAAACAAAATTTACAAAAGAATTAATGAAGCTTTTATGTTTAATTGCTTGGACTTAAAGGAAAGAGAAATTATCGTAAATGCTATGGAAGAAAAACGTTTTAAGTAATTATAAATTAAATATTAAGTTATTAATGAGAATATTTATTTCAATAAGAGAAATTGCAACATTTTAGCAAAAGCAAAAAGCAATTTTAATGAGAGATATCGAATAAGAATCTTGCAATTAAAAAAATTGAGGGAAAATATAAGATGAATGGATTTCACATTCAGAGAAAATAAATTAAACAAACATATGTAGTTTAAAGGAGTAAAAAGTATTTATTATTAATAATAGAGCTGGAGATTAAGTTATTAAACAAGGAGAAGAAGGAAACTACCTTTATGTCATAGACGAAGGTCAACTAGATTGTTTTAAGAAGTATCAAAATTAACCTGAGCCTACCTACCTTAAGACTTACTAGCCAGGAGAATCATTTGGTGAACTTGCCTTACTTTACAATGCCCCAAGAGCAGCTTCAATTGTCTCTAAAACTCCAAGCGTGCTTTTTGCTTTAGATAGAGAAACGTTCAACCATATTGTTAAAGATGCTGCAATGAAAAAACGTCAAAAATATGAAGATTTTTTGACTAAATTGCCAGTTTTATAATCTATAGCAGACCCTTATGAAAAGACTAAAATAGCAGACTCTATCGAACAAAAAAGTTACAAGCAAGGAGAAGTTATAGTAAACTAGGTAAAATGAAAATTTCAAAATTTTTGATATAAATTTTATAACTTTTAGTCCAGTTGACTTAATATCTAAGTTATTAATTCAAGATAGATAAATTGATTAAACAAATAAATTCTTATTAATTAATTTTTGATATACTTAATAAAATTATATCAAAACTTAACAAGACTTAAATAGTATCAAAATACGATCAGTAATTAACTTTTTAACTTAAAGGGAGCAACACAAGGTGATATACATTTTGTGGAAAGCGGTGAAGTTTTAGCAATGAAAAATGGATAACAAGTTTTCAAATATGTTTAAGGAGATTACTTTGGAGAAATCCCCTTACTTTTATCAAGAAACTAGCCCTTCTAATTTATTAGCAATGTAATTAAAACTATAATAAAAATTTTATTCATAATTTCAATTTAAAAATAGTCTAACAACACATCTCTTTTGATTGTCGGAGAAGGAAATTACAAAAATACTTTAGTTATTGTTGAGAAATAATTGAAAGCAAATTTACAGAAGTACAATGGATAAATTTGAATACGCTTACTTTAAACTAACTTAATAAATTCATATGTTATATACTATTATTTGCAAATTACTTTGCATATAATTATTCATTTATAATTAATAATATTAACTTTCTACTAATTTCAAATTTAAATTGATCTATTCACTCACTCACTAAAATACTTACTTATAACCTTTTCTATATTTTTTTTGAAATATCTATCACTTTGAGGAAAGTCTTGTTCAATTAATCTGAATTTTTATATTTTTCTTCTAATTCACCATAAATCTTGCTAATTTAAAGTTCTCAAAAATTAAGTAATCTTTTATAATTTAGTAGGTAAGAGTGCTCATGACTATTTATTTATATGTCTATTTTTTCAGAGAATAATTTAGTTTTATTAAAAATTTAAAAATAACTTTGGTGTAAACATGAAGAAAGCAAATTAAAAAAATTACTAGACATGTATCATAGTTTATTTTTTGTATACTTTAATTAACTAATAAATTAGACAAATTATTATAATTCGATTATCTCTTGACTACACATATATTTTAAAAGGAAAAATAATAATTTCTAAAGGGCAAAAATATGATTCTTTCCATAAAAAATGTTTGGAGAATTAGTTTTTAAATTTTATAATACTTTTGCAATTAATTTAATATTTAAATAAAATTCATCCAATTGAATATTAATAAGTTACTTTTTTTATTTAAAATCTAAGCCCAGCTAAAATAATTTATTTAAAAAATATTTTTGAAATAAACCTTTATTTAAATTAATCAACAAATTAATTTAAATCATATTTAATTTTGGTATTTTACAGATTTTATCAACACTTATTAATATAAAAAACTGGATAAAGCCTATCACTTAAATAAAAAATTAAAATTATTTAATGTATTTAATTTAGTCTTATTATTTAGAGAAATAACTACTTTTAGAAATATGTAATTTTAACACACTATTCTAGCTATGGAGTAAACCTTAAATTAATATGAATATTTAAAATCTTATTATTTAGTATTTATAAAAATAATAAAATTAAGATTATAAATATTTTATTCTTGGTATTTACTAAGAACCAAATAAATAATTAAAATATTTATCATTTATTTTTATTATTTTGCATTTTTGGAAATAAGAACAGTTAAAAAGACAAAAAAACTAGCAATAATATTTTTTTTATGCTTTTAGGTGTAAAAAATTAATTTAAGAATTTATCATTTTTAAAATGATGTGTAATTTAAACGATTAAAAAATAACATTAAATACTAAATGGTTCAGCATATATTTATGAAAAAGATTATTCAATTATTTTTAGATATTTTACTGTTATTAACTATATTAATTTTTCTTATATTTGTTAGTGTTTTGGCATATTAATTTATCACAGTACAAAATATTTTCATACATAAATGAGTTGGAGAAATTTTTTAACTCCTTATGGAGAGAAGTACTTAATTTAGAAGGAAGAAGATCATAGCATTTCATAGGTTTCACAAAATTCTTGTAGCCCCATTCATGGGATAAATATAAATAAATCAAAAGGCAGTTTAGATATTTCACAAACCACTTATGTTTAGTAGGACATATCAAAGCTTCTCAACAATAATCTACCAGCTCATTTCCACAATAATAGCAATAATAACTCTGCAAGAAAGAATCAAAACAAAAGTGAATTAGAGGATAACACTTACAACATATCAATAACTTAAGACCCGTTTGCCAATAGTTCTAATAATGTTTCATATAATTTATCTGTATAATAAAAACAATCAAAATATGAAAATAAGCTTGCAAAAATTAAGGATGAAATGTCCAAATTAAAAATAGAATTAAGTAAATTTCCTAAAAAGAATGGGAGAAAAAGCTCTTAACCAAACGCGTAAACAACAATTAAAACAGATGGAAATTATGGAAGAGTATCTAATGAAAATATTAATCCTATAATTCAATCACAAAGGTAGAGTTTATAGAGCATAAAATATGACAATCAATTTAATAATTAATAATAATTACTGATGAATAGACATAGAAATTCATTATAATAAATTAGAAGTTAACAAGATTTAAGCATCACCAATCGCGATGAATTAAGTTTTAGCTAGAACAAATAAATATTAGATCACGATAGCTTTATTACAGAAGACGATATCTAATAAATATCCGATTCTCTCCAAGACCATTTAAATAACTACAACAGATTAAGTGATAAATTAAATGTTGCACAAAATATAAACACACTTCATATGTAACAATAAAATTTAAGGCCTGCTAATTCTTAACTTACCACTGCTCATTTAGCAAGTCTAAATACTTAAAAAAATACAATCAATAGAAATTAATTTACAGAGGTCTAGATAGTGAAATAGACTTCTGATAAAGGTATTTTAAATTTCAAATTTTATTTTACACTTGGCTTACAAATATTCTAAATATAAAGAAATACAAACTCAATGTTTAAAAGAATCAGAAAGCAATACAGCAAGCACAACAAGCCAGCTTGATCAATAAAGATCGAGTGATCATCATAAGGTAAAAAAAATTTATAATTAAATTTTATTCATTCTATTAAAATAAAAAAGATTGCAAGCCTTAGGTAAGATAGAAACCAATTATTAGAAGCACTTGAGAATGTTTTACAAGTTATAAGTATTGATAAGTAAAAAAATAGTGATACTAAATAAATCAGTCAACTTAAAGAATGCTAAAAATAAATGAAAAAGGTAAAAAAGACCTTCAAGCGAGATTTAAACAGCTTAAGATAGGAATTTTTAGATATAGGTCATATCGAGCCTTTGAATATGTCATATAAAAAAGATTTTGAAACTTTAATTAATTACTCATCAGTGTAAAGTCATCCTAAACATTCTAGTAAAAATTCACCAAACAGTTCTAACTTAAAAAACTCAAGCACTTAAATCACAACAACATTACCATAATATTATTTCATGCCTCTTTAATAAAATAAAAGCAAAAATAGCACCAATAAAAACGAAACTGATACATAAAGTAATATAGGAAATTTATTTTAAACCGATGAAATGTATTTTAGATAAAATGGGGTTTTAGGAAGCACTGATAAAGGCACAATAAAATAAAATAATATTAATAATAATTTAGTTCTCAGTGATGAAGTCAGTTTTAGGTAAAATATATTATTGAATAAAAGCAATCCTCTAAGCTAAAATAATAGTAGTAATAAACCTTGTAATACAAGCAATTTGCTTTCAACAGAAGATATCAGTTTTAGATAAAATGTCCCCACACCTCTTCATCTATCACAAAAATCATATGAATTAAAGCAAAAAATATCCACAAACTCAAAATCTATTAATTTACAAAATTAGAATAACAATTAAAATACAAACTAATCACCAATAAATAGTCATACTATTCCAAATAGTTTAAGCAATGAGAATAAAGGATTTTTACACTCAACTTTATCTCTTATGGAGCAATATAAACAGCAGTAGCTAGAAAAGTAAAAACCTTTTGACAAATAATATTTAATAACAAACTCTTCTGATACTTAACAATCCTTAACTCCTTCCAAATATTTATAGAAAAACAATTTTTCTAAAGAAAGCATATTTAATTCTAGGCTATCTCCAAATCAATTGTAAAATTAAAAAGTTTCACCAAAAAGAGACTTCAACCTAACAAATCTAGAATAAAACTACTAAACATTTTAGTAATAGGAACATCAAGATAGCTATTATAATTACTGAAAAAATAAAATTCCTTAATTTTTTATTATCATAATTCTTTATTACAAAATTGTAAATAGATAAATAATCTTAGCTGTAAATATATATTTTTAAAATTATATAAATTATGTTTAATTAATTAAATCATACTAATACAATATAAAATTTTAAAAAGTATCTTATTTAAACAAAAAAAAAATAATAAATACTTCTATTGATTGAATCTTAGGAATTAAAAATTTGTTTCATTACTAAAATAAAGTAATATTATATATACAAAGGGGGACAGACTCAAATAAGATTTTAGTTTATAAAAAAATTTTTGAAAATTTAAAAATATAAAAAAAATAAATTCAATTTATCATATCAGCCTTATGCCATCCTACCCTAAACATTTTTAAATTTCCATAAAACAAATTTAATAATTATAATGAGATAATATGAAATTAAATATCTAAATTGAAATAAAAAAATAATCTATTTATAAATTTAAAATTTGTTGAATAGCTGATTGAAACATAAAAACATGAAATTTAATACATAATAAATAACTTTTGCAATAATTTTTAAAATTTATTAATTTTAACATTTATATAAAATAAATAATAAATGAAAATATTTGGGAAGTTAATATAGAAATTCAAATTTGATAGTAATCATATTCTTATAGGATTATTTTTTGTAAAATTAATTCATTATCGATTTTCTGATTAACGAGAAGAAATTTTTGGTTCACTGATAGCTAAAAGAAATGAGATTGAAAGATGCCAACCTCTAACAGACAGAGCTATTATTAGCCATCATAGTTTTAATATAGTGAAAAGAATGAGTCTTTTTAAATTCCTTAAAAAATTCGTTCATTAAGAATTTTGTTTTTGTTATAATTACATTTATTAGTTAGTTTGATATTTGTGCCTAACTTGTTTCGCTTTACTGTAGAAAATCCATATTCATCCTACATTACTGATCGATTCCTTTTTATTAATGAAGTTTAATTAAAATAATTTTTAAAAACGTGAAATGGCAAATAAATTCTAAATTTGTTAAAATAATCTAACTTTTTTCATTTTTAAAGGTTTTAGAAGTGACTTATTTAAATATAAATAGCTCAAGACAAAATTAAGCAATAATAAATTTACCATATATTGTACCAAGGTATGTGTCTTTATCTGTTGGTATGAAATAATCGTTGATTATGGATTAAAATTTTGATTATATTTAGGTTTCTGTATTGTTATTATTTTAATCTTAAATAGATTCTACCTCAAAATTATCATCATTTATATTTATTTCAATCAATATAATATCTACATATAAATCATAAATGATCATAGATTTTTTGAGATGATTTTCAGAAACTTAAGAACCAAAGGAACTTTTCTTATTATCATCAGCTAGATAGTTAAGGAAATGAAGAAATATCTATTTGTAGTCATATTGATCTTTGTGAAGCATAAAATTTTATATATTTTCTATAAGAGTTTCGTGAAATAAGACATATGATTCACCTTGCTACTTCATATCAACATAAATTGCTATATATCCAGTAGCTGCCACAACCCATAAATCTAGTATTATGACTATCCAAAAATAGGGATTTATTCCTAAAAAGTAGTATTGAGTTTCATAAGAGCATTATAGTTTTTATGTAGCAAAGAAAAATAAATTGGTGAAAATAAAGCAAGAGATAATTATTTAAATATCATATTTTATCTTAAATCTTTGGTCTGTAATATCAATTAGTTTTAGGCAGAAAAGTAATATTATTACACAAAGAGTAAAATATATAGTAAATATAGAGCTAAAAATATATCTTGTTAAGTCAGTTTTGTAAATATCTATCATCCAAAAGCTAAATGGAGATAGATATGGATAAAAGTATATCATAAAGAAGACTCCTATCCATAAAATATAAATAGCAGCTAAAATATTTGTCTATTTTATGAAAAATTTAGTTAATTATCTGTATCTTTCCCATTTTATATTGTAAGCACATGTAATTCTAAAACATCTTGCTATGAAAAGGAGAATTTATGAGTTTTTACTTGCTGTGAATATTGCTATAAAAATTGTATTTAAAGTAACTCTTCTATTGAGATTAATGACTGTATTTTCATTAGGGCATTACCATAATGTCACATTCATCTATGTAGGAAGTTCTTCATTATAATTAATTATAGAAGATGCTAAGATAATCCAAAAGCAAATTAGTTCAAAGATCAAACAATTCATGCTTAAAAGTGGAGACCTTGCTTTATATATTTATCTATCCCTTCTTCTGTAAAAATACCAAAGAGGAATACCAGTAATAGCTGTTATTAAGACTCCTGGAATAATCATATAAATAGGCTCACTCAACATTTTTTTCTACTTTGCTTTTCTATTTTAAGAATTATGTTTATAATTGAAAAATTAAATATCTAAATTTTAGCGAGATATATGCTATTCTCCTAAAATGTTGTTGAATTTTTTAAATTTCCCTTTATATCACTATAAATTTCCTAATCCTTTACACTAATATAAATTTTTTAAATAGGATAACTATCGTATGTATATCCTATCTTTTGTTTTGTTAACTATTTAGCTTTAGTATATTATTAGAAAAAATAAATTATAAAAATTATATTTTTAGGTTATTATTCTAACCAATTACCTAATCAGAAATATATTAATTAATTTAAAATTAGCAAACATTTCAATTAACTACATGAGAAATTTCTTTCATAAGTCTTAATAAAAAATTCTTAAATTTTAAAATAATTTTGTCTTTAAAAATAAATGATTAAAAAACAAAAATAATCTAAATTATTTTATTTCATTAATTAACTTTCAAAATTTATTTATTTTTCAAAAAAATAAAGATTTTTAGTGAGTGATATTGATATTATCCTTACCTTTTTTTTAATAAATTATTTCTTCAGATAGAAATAAATACTGCATTTTTTATCTTTCAATTTATCTCATTCAAATTTGAAAAAATGTTTTTGAAAATTATGTAAAAAATTATTATTACAAAAATTTTAATTTTATTATATCATAAAAAAACCATTTATTACATTAAATTTAAACTCTAAAAATGATTATTATTTATATATATATTTTGAATATAAGGTAGTATAAAATTGATTAAGAATTTTGTAATTAACATCAAAAAATAAAAGAAAGTAAAATACTAAATTATTTTCTAAAGAAAAGTGTTCATAGTTAATTGAATTACATTTTTATCATAAATTCAGAATAAAAAGGCTTATTTTAGTAAACAAGCTATTTTTTATACATTTTTTAATAATTAGATAAGTGAATTAATATATATTAATAATATTTTTATTTAAATGACATATTTAATTTTTCAAAATTATTATTTCTACAAGAATAATTTGTTTGTAATTCAGTTATTCCTACAACCTAAAATATATTTTTTCATCAGAATTTAAATTTAATACAAACAAAATTTTTAGTATAAAACAAAGACGATAAATCATAGACGATTAATTTATTCTAAAAAGAAATTTTATGGAAAAATATGTTTTTATTAATTTATTTTAGAAGTAGAATTTAGTGAGAACAAATTTTGACGATCTTCAGGGTAAATCTTGTTATTTAAATGACGATAAGCAGAATTCGAAAAGAAAAGTTACTTGAAAGATAACATTTTAAAAAAGCTATATTTGAATGAATATACTATTAAGTAAATTTTTAATTCATAAAAAATATTAATAAATAGAAAACCCAAATTAATTAAATTCTTAATACACCTATTTAAGTTATGGTTCAATTAACTTTGGCTGATATCATTTTAAGTTCTTTTGGAGGAATTGCAATCAGCTTGAGCACTTCCTTCCATCTTTATATGAAAGGTAGAATAACAGGTTTCTCTGGTATTTTTTATTCTCTAATAAGTTTTGATAAAAGTTCCCTCTATTGGAAGGCTGCTTTAATTTGCGGATTAATTACTACATCTGCTATACTATACGACATTTTTAAATTCGATAAAGTTTGGGATAATACTTAAATTTTTGACTCACCAACCACAATGATAGCAAATTTAGATTTTGTTGGATTTGCTCTAGCAGGCTATCTTGTTGGAGTTGGAACTAAATTAAGTAATGGGTGTACAAGTGGTCATGGTGTTTGTGGATTACCTCGCTTTTCTTAAAGAAGTTGGGTTTCTGTAGGTGTTTTTCTGATCTTAGGAATTTGTTTATCTACTTTGAAATATCATGAACCATTTTTGAATGAAACCCAAGGTGTAGATTTAATAGATTCATTTTAATATGATATTTGCGCTAATATATTTTTAGCTTTATCTATTTTGATTTTTGTTATCTTGCTATTGATTGAAAAGAAAGATAAGTTAGATATCGTGGTTGGATATGTAACAGGAGTCTTATTTGCAATAGGGCTTGGTTTTGGAGGAATGTTTAGAAGATCTAAAATAAGCGGTTTTCTTTCTATTAGTAAAGACTGGGATCCTTCTCTTATGTTTGTGCTAGGATTTGCTGTAGGTTTAAATATGATCACCTTTTATTTAATTTAAAATAAAGTTAAGAAGCCTTTGTTAGCAGAAAAACTTTAAATCCCCACAAATAAAACTATTGATGCTAGACTTATTGTTGGATCATTACTATTTGGGCTTGGATGGGGTTTAGGAGGTCTTTGCCCAGGACCAGCTATGGGTCTTCTTCCTATTTTTAGTCTTCAAATTAGTGTCACTTGGTTAATATGTCTTGCATTTGGCTAATACACTGTTGCTTTTTATGACAAATATTAAGATAAGCAAAATAAATTAAAATCTGTCTTTTAATAACCATAACAAAAAGAAGACTCACCAATGAATTAAGTACTATGTATTAATGCCAAAAATAGTTAATGCACTCCAGCAATTTCATAACAAATCTCTAATTTCTCAAAACAAACATCTGGTGTTTGAAAATAATAAATAAAATAATTATTAAAAAGAAAAACAACATTTATATCTGATGATTAAAGCATTTAATATTTTAAATCTATTTTATTTCTTAGTATATTGCCTATATTTATTTTCTATTTATAGATTTTCTAATTTTTATAAATCATAAAGATAAAATGCGTAAAGATGGTAACAATTTAAAAAACAAATTTTGATGTAAATAAAGAACCTAATTTAATCCCTTTTTGTTATTCTATAAATTTTAATTCGTTTTAATAATTCTAATAATATAAGAATTTATCATATCAAATCTATACACTAAGATATTACATATATACTAAAAGAAGTATTTATATGATGAAATATTGAGTAATATTTAGAACTATTTAAATCTTGTATTACCAAGCAAATCTTTTCTTATATTAGTCAAGCAAATTAATTTAAAAAAAAAATAATAATTAATAAAAAATTAAAACAAATTAATTGATTAATATTTTTCAAAATTAAAAACTAAATAAATGGTCCACTTTGAAGTTTCAGATATAATATTAGCTATTATAGGAGGTTTTTTTATAAGCTTAAGCTCATCATTTAATCTCTACATGAAAGGTAGAGTTACTGGATTTTCAGGAATTTTCTTCTCTATAACAAATTTAGAAATGGAATAATATCATTGGAAAGCTGCACTTTTGTGTGGGTTAATAGGTACTTCTGCTGTATTTTACTTTATTTATGGATTTGACGATGTGTGGAATTCTAGTAAAATATTTGATACTCCTGAGTAAATGGTTGGAGATTTAAACTACATTGGATTTGCAATTGCTGGATTTTTTGCAGGTATTGGAACAAAACTGGCTAATGGATGCACAAGCGGCCATGGTGTTTGTGGGTTACCTCGTTTTTCATTAAGAAGCTGGATGTCGGTAGGGCTTTTTCTCCCTATGGGTATTGGATTGGCTACTCTTAGACATTATGAACCTTTTTTGAATAATAATGAAAATACTAAGGATATTACCTAAAATACAAATTATAATATTGTAGCTGGTATCGTTTTAGGTCTAAGCTTATTTATTCTTGTAATTCTTCTTATAGTTTACTATTTAAAGAAGTCTATCTCTGAGGTGTTAGTAGGATTAGTCACTGGTATTTTATTTTCAATAGGACTTGGATATGGAGGAATGTATAGGAGATCAAAAATTTTAGGCTTTTTATCCATCTATGAAAATTGGGATCCCTCACTTTTGTTTTTATTAGGAACTGCTGTAGGTTTAAATATGGTTACATTTAATTACATGATTTTTAAGAAATAAAAACCTATTTTGCATAAATCTTTATCTCTTCCCACTAAAAAGGAGGTTGACCTTAGATTAGTCGCAGGTTCAATTATATTTGGTTTATCCTGGGGCTTAGGTGGATTATGTCCAGGTCCTGCCATGGGACTTATTTCTATATTTAGCTTACACATTTCTATTGTATGGCTGATTGCATTTGGAGTTGGATAGAAATTTGTAGGTGTTTATGATTCTTATTAACAAAAGAAATATTAACTTTTAAAAGTTACATCCTTATCAACTTTACCTAGAGAGGCATTTGAAAGGAAATCCCTTGAGTTAGAAAAAATAGCATCGTTATGAGAGAAAAAAAATGATTTTTAAGCAAATAATTAACACAAAAAATTTTGATTCTATATAAATTCTATACAAAATATTTATCTTTAACTTTATAACATTTATAATATTGTATGAATTTCAATCTAGATTTTGACTTTTTCATTCTAGCTTGTTTGATTGATAATACATGAAAGAATGAAATTTATAAAGAATTTTATCAAAAAAATTTGTCTACTCTTAATTCAAGTCAAATAGAAAATTTGATTAAAGCCAAATTAATTAGACTTTCAAAGTTCCTTCATAATTATGGCTTTAATTTACATATAAACTTTTTTTGCCAAGGTTAATTATTGTTTGTTTATAAAGTGCTTGAGTAATAAGCCAATAACTTAACTAAATCTGCTTTATGTCTTTTATTAATTATACAGTATTTATTTCAGTTCTAAATATAAAAAAACTGTTCATAATATTTTTATTTTTAAACATTAAGATTGATTGAAGATTTGGCGACTAATTGTGAACTACATACTTAGTTAGTTATTCTTGATCACAAGTTAAAAAATTGAGAAAAGAGAATGTTTATCAAAAGGAGTTTATATTTACTTATAAATATTTAATAATTAATTTGTAAATGACTCAATCTTAATCATCAATTATTTCTTTTATATTTGTTTATTATTTCAAATTAACCCTTATTTCCCAAAAATTAAAAGTTAGAATGGGTTATTTTTTTTTTTTTTACACTTTATCTTATATTTTGAGTTGATTAAAAATATCTTTTGCTTATAACTTTTTCTAAATTTCTTTTATAATGACAAAGATTTCATAATAAAAGAATATTTTAAGGTTGCTTTTTTATTGAAAAGTGGAAAAAAATAAGTTTATTTTAAAAAAAATATTACTGAGTGAAAATATGCTTGATGATAAAAAATCTAGTAGCAATTATATTTATTAAGACTTCAGATATTACTAATATTTTATCGGATTTTTACTTTCATTTTTATTCAATTCTTCAAATTAATTTACCTTAAAAAATTAAATTGTAGCTACTGTAAAAAAATTTCTTTTAATTAATTTTGTGTTAGCCAATTGTTTTTTATCAAAAAAGACTATGAAGATTTATTTAAATTTTATTGATAATAGGAATATTTTAAAATATTTGAATATAAAATAAATAAATATCAGCTTAAATTTGAATATTAAACTTTACATTTCTATTTTTATGAAAATATGGATTAATTGTTATACAAAATAATTGATTATCAACCATCATAATGATTAGAAAATTTAATAATTACCTAAAAATATTTTCATTTATTAGCAAATTTAAAAATAAATCTAACAAAAAAATAAATAGAATAGAAAAGAAAATATGTATTTTTGCTAATTTAAAGATATTTTCACTTTTTAATTTGTAACGTATTATTCAGCAAGTTCATAGTATGATTATCTAGAGCAAGACGTGAGTAAGGCATTAAAATGACACCTCTTCTCAAATATTAAAAATCCCTGAATGATGTCACATAAAAGTATGAGAATCCTGCAATTAGTATGATTGTATAACCAATAGAACCGCAAGTGAATAAAATTATTGTGATTTATCCATAGTTATTCAGAACTGAAGTAATGCTTGAATGCAAAAGATTTTTAATATTGTCAAAGACATTCAGCAGTAAGACAGAAATTTTTGTTTGATCTAAGTAATTTTCTTTTTAAATAAAGTATGTCAGCTATTCCTGATTGTTGAATGCTGCTGATATTGCACCAGTTATCTAATTTAGAATTGAGTTTATTTCAGGTATAAATCCTTTTTACATAAGCCCACTCATTACAGTATCACATTTTTAAAGTTATACCTCATCGAATATCTGTGGACTTAAATTACAAGTTCCTTATTCGTTAATTTACCTAAGACCATTTGAAAATGTAGTTGAAATAACTCCTTGAGATAATTAGTTGTAACCTTAATTAAAATATGTTTCCCAATAATTTAACTAATTTTATAAATCAGCTATCATACTGCTTTCCTAAGAGGGATTTAAGATGCCTTAATTATAATTCAATTTTTAATTAGCAAGTTTACTTGCCACTAAAGTGTCAAAATTAGATATCATTGAAGAATACTGCTTGTACGAATATAAAAAGTCGCTATTATATTAGAGTGGGCTATTAAAGTTATTTATCAATGACTAAAAATTGATGAATCCCTATTTTCATTTATTTAAATAATAAATTTTAAAAATCCTATTTTAAAAAAATGTACATATAGCAAAGTAGCACATGCAAGAACAAGTAAAATAGATATAATCAAATAACTATAGGAAGTATTCAGCCTATTTATTACTATTCTATCATTAAGATAATTGCTTTTTATTTTTTTTTATTTAGTCTTTCTAGACTATCTTAAGGATCTTTTATCTCCTATGTTTCTCTCTTCGAATGCTTTTAAATTTATAGTCAAGTAATCCTAATTAGAAGGATCTACACAATCTTTAGATATCTCTAGTAAACTAATCATTTTGAGTGCATCTTCTTCTGTTATACGAGATATCAATCCTAAGATTTTCTTCTCTTGCGTCTATAAAATATGGAGGGAATTAAAAATAAGCCCAAAAGAACAAATAATTGAAAGTAGGCCTAAGATTAATACTAAGAGATTAATTTGATAAAAGAAACTTTTATCGTTGCTAATAAACTTCAAAATGTCTTCATTTGTTTGATTAAATATTTAAAGAATGTCTCTCTAATTTACTGCTATTTAGCGAGGATAAGTTTAGAAGTTAACATAACTACTATTCTGATTTTAAACAACTTAAAAAATCGAATTTGCTATCATTTACAATCCACTTGTGATAGGTATACTCTTGTATTGTTAAATGTTCATAGTATCAGTAACCCAAAAATCGAAATCAATCCTATAAAATGTATTTAAAAATCAAAATAAATTTATTATTAATTATATAATGATCACTATCATTGAGCAAAATATGGAAAAAGAATAGAAATTAAATGAAAATAAAAAATTTACTCAGATTCCAAAAAGACTTGCATACCTGGGTTTGAAATCGATAATTATAAGCTTTTTTCTAGCTAAGTTTAATAATTTTAATATCCAATTGGTAACATATGATTGAAAAGAGTAGCATGCCAATTATCTTAAGAAAAGTCGATTAACTTTTCATTTTAAAGGAATAAAAAGTTTGTTGAAAGTATTGACTGGGTGAGTCCTTGCAAAATAGATGATGAAAAAGACATTACATCTATGCTAGTTTAAAAGGTAGTGAAGTTTTAGTAATAGTTTAAGCATGAAACAATTACAATTATTATAAAAACTACCCATTAAAATGTGAACATGATGTAAATATTTTTCACAAAAGCTGGAGTTGCTTTATCAGTAGCAGTTTTTGCTATTTCTTTAACATTCGAATTTATTTGCATGCCTGACTCTATGTAAGAATTAGAATTTCCATCAATTCTTTACTTTTTACTTTTCTTTTCTGCAATTGTAATTTTGTTACTTGTTTCCATGAAAGATTTTAAATTTCCATATGAATTTTCTGTTTTTTTTCTACTCTAAAATAGTCCTTCCTTCTAATTTTTATATTCTTGATCTAAATCTTATTCGTCGTCTTCATCTTCTTCACCATTTTCTTCGTCGTTTTGATTTTCTTCAACTTTTTCATATTCTTCATGATCTTCCTAGATAGGAACTTTTACCATCATCTCATTTATCGATATTTTTTTATCTAAAATCTATTAATTTACAAATGCATGATAAATTAAGTTAAATATTTATTTTTTATATTATACCTTTAAATCTGCCAATTATTTTGACTATTTATGCTATGGTGACTATTTATCATTTTCAAATGAAAAAAATTATTTAGATAGTAATTTGAATAAATATTACTTAAGATGGATGTGAAGGAACATAAGAGGTTATCGAACAAAAGTTTTAAAACTCTTTTTCTATTTATTCTTCTACTAAAGGCTTTTCTTTAGGTTGTGTAGGTAAAATCCCTTCAATTTATTCTTAGTCTAAAATCTCCATAAACCCCTCTTAAAGCTATTTACTAAGAGTATCAATGTCGCACTTGTCATGTTCATTTGAATTTACTTGAACTACATCATTATCATCGATTTTAGATCTTTGACGTCTTATATTAACACTAGCAGGTAATTACTTAGAATCACTTTGAGATGCTACCTCTTAGTATTTGTTTAAAGTTATTTGTGTAATAAAATTTTTCTTTTTTTAATCTGATATTGTTTTTGGAGTTTGATTTTTAGGTGTAATCTACTTTACATTAAGCTCATTTAAAGACAATTTATTCTAAGCTTACTGAATGACTTATTTTCTTTATTAGCTTTCTTAAGACTCTAATAGATTTATTGACTAACCTTAGTCTTGATTAACTTCAATAATTTTCTTTTCGACTTCTAATTTAGAGTTAGAGAAATCGACATTAATGTCTTTCAAGTTAAGTTTATTCTAAGCTGGAGCTTATTACTTTGCTTAAATACTCTCTTAACTAACAAATTTAGATTGTTTGTACTCTATACCTGCTTTTGCATATTCTTAATTGTTTTAAATTTTTATTTCTTCTAAATTACTTTCTAGTTTTAATCCTTCTAAATTACTCTCTAAAAACCCTGATTCAAATTAGTTGCTTTTTATAACTTCTACTTTATTCTATTCTTATACTTACTATTCTTGATGCTATTCTTAATTTTGCTAATTTATTTTTTTTTTTTTAGCCTTTTCAGTTGCTTGCTTGTGTTAAAATAAATCGACATCTTCATCAATATTTTCAATCGTTTTAGAAATTGTCATATTAGTAATTTCTAAGACAAATAAATTTTAGTTGATTACCTAGTTATCTTTAGTAAACTGCAAAAAGTCTTTGGTTATCCTCATTTTTACATCATAAACAGTTGTTTGCTCTTTGAAAAACTTAGACGAAAGCTTTAAAAAGAAAAAGATTAACTTCTTAACAAATGCTAATTTTTTTGTAGCTACTAAAGCAGTTTCTCCAGAAACATTTTCTTGCAATTGTTTTTTTCTGTTTAAAAATTCTTTTATGTATTCATTAAGTCCTACAAAAAATAAAAAAAAAAATCTAATAAATTTTTAACAATAAAAATTGTTTAATTACTCATAGGAACTTCCATAGTAAAATGGTTAGTCATATTAGGTGTTATTCCATTTTCATCATATTTACTTAAAAATTCTAAAAGTGATGGGAAAACAATTTTTATATTTGCTTGCATTAGTAGATTAGGGTCTAAATTATAACATCTAGAAGTTTCTCTTAAGAATGAATAAAAGCCTTCAGAAAAACCCTATATATATCCATCATGTTCTACTAAAATGTATTCACAATTTGTTTATAATTTAAGTAACAAAGCTGAAAAGCAGAGGCTGTCATGAATATTAAAGAAATAATCAGCAAATAATTTAACTGGAAATAAAAATCCTGACTATTTATTTAAAAAATAGATTGCAAATAATTTAAAATTAAGCTTAAATTGAGAATTGTTTTTAAAAATATTAAAAATGGTAAATTACTTTATTTTTAGCTACTAACTACCTATATCTTCTTAGAATTTTAGGAGTTCCTTCTCTGACAATTCTTCCTACATAGTAATTATGATACACAGCAATTATATCAGGTAAAAGAGGTTCTGGTATTTTTATAACTTTAAATTCCTCGTTATTGTATCCAAAAAAATTAGGAGTTCTGTTTGAGTATTTTTCCAATTAACACTTTTAGTCTTTATAGCTCATTACGATTGAAGCAACATCTCCATTTAAAATAGAAATGGAATGGATAACATCCTTTTCTAAAGATCTATCTCTATTTGTTATATCTACAATTTGAGCTTCATAATCATATGATTGCTGAGGATGACAATACAAAACTTAGTTTATAAGAGATAATAATTTTAGGTAATGTACGTTTTCTTAATCTCCACTGAGAGCAGTCTTTAATTTTTTTTCAATTAAATCCACATCCTTAAAATAAAATAATAAAAGTTAATTTTTAAAAGAAATAAGTAATTTTTTTAATATACCTTAACTAGCTACTTGATATCTATGTTGAAATTTTGCAAAGAAGAGTAATTATTGATTAGCTTTTCACAGATTTCAATTTTTTTGTTAATTAAATTAGAGATTTAATCCTTATATTTAATCACTTAAAACTCACTATTGAACAAATGGCTAAATTTTCTTACCAGCATTGCATCTTAAATATCACTTTACCTGTTAGAATAAATCATAGATTTATCTCTTTCTTTAATCAAGCTCTCTATGATGATAGAAACACAATATTCAATAGATAAAAATATGATAGACTTATTCTTCACTTAAGCGAAATGTTGTTTCATCAAATAAAGTGCCTTAACATAATTTTTAAGATTATAAATCTCAAAGCTCCAAAAGTAAAAATAGACATCTTTAATATGTTTAAAAATAGGTAAATCATTTTTAGTTCTGGATTTATAGAATTGGAAAAACAAAATAACTATTTAGATTAAATTGCTCCAAATTAATATAAAAATATATCTGAGCAAAAGGAATGAAATATCTTAATTAGTAGTTGGCAAAGAGAGAGATCAAATAAGGTAAATAAAATATAGTTTTGTTTCAAATTATTTTTAAAATTATTACATATTTCTTTTTTTATTCTGTTGTTTTTTGTTTGGTATTCTATTATTTGATAAAAATGATATTCCACGAAATCTTCAAGCCAAAATTTGAACTCTGAAAAATCTTTCCTTAATTCAGATAACCAGATTCCTTAAGGTATGATAGCTAAACCTTAATCTAAACTCATTTATTGTATCTCTTTTTTCTTTTCTCTCATTTCTGCTTCAGATAATCCTTAATAAATAGATCCTTCTTGACACGGACAGTATTAATCTTCGCACTCATTTTGATGTAACTATTTTTTAAAAAATATAAAGTAAGATCTTATTTATTTATAAATCATTGATACTTCTAAAACACCCATTAGTAGTAGCCACTATTAATTATCTTTAGCACTATTGTTTAGAAGCTCACATAACTCACTTAAATATTGGCAAGCTAACATAGGTTTACTGTAATTTAGCTTGAGATTTATTCTATACAATTTGTAATATTAAATCTAAATAAAGATTATATTACAACAGCATGAAACAGATCCAAATATTAACAAATAAATCATGTGGTAACTATCAATAAATTGTTTATTGTCTTAATCTCTATAAATTATAAAAAATGTTTTGAAATTAGTATCAAAATGAAGAAGGATATTACCTTATTAGGCATAATATAGAACTTATAACAAATATAATATTTAAGTCTCCATAAACCCACAATATTTACTTGCCAAGTACAGGAAAATTAAGAAAGTAGTCTTTAATTTAAGTAAGGGAATATATAAAAGCAATTATATAGACGGCTATGAAGGAATCTCCAATACGAATGTATGAAAAAAATATGTAGAACATAACAATAGCATATCCAACAAAGGAAGATAGACTTATCTAAGGTTTAAGTGGATTTTTTTTAATAAAGTCAATGTTTATGTATAGAGTTTTGGAAACTATCAATTGAAGTGTAGATAGTAAAAGAGAAATAACACCACATATCAAAAGAATTATTGAAGGAATCCCTTTAAAATTCAAGTTTTATGAGCATCTCTTTTGCAATTAATCTGTATAAGTCCCACTGTTACAGAATAGACTTCCAAATGCTAAATCTATTTTGATTACAAATAAAATCCAAACAGATAATTCAGTGTAAAGGCTCACTAATTTAATAGTGATTTTTTTCTTTTCTATGACATTTTAATTCACACTAGCTGATGATTTCATGAGCTTATATATCTGATAAAGATACATGATATCAACCAAAATTATAATTACCAAGACTGTTATTCCTATAAATTGTTGCTTAAAATTAGACAATATTACATTTGTGTTTGTGTATGAAGTAATTATCCAAAAAATCTATTTTTTAAAGATTATTTAAAAAGGTTAACATTTTGTAGAGATCACATCAATAAATATAAATGAAATTTTTTGTAAATTGCTATTTTTAGCTTTGATTTACCTAAAGTAGGGTATCTTGAGGATCATAATTTTGAGAAACAACTTATATTGAATATAACTAGGCATAAGAAAGAATAATTAAAACTGCAAAGTAATAATTGCTTTTTATTTTAGAAGTATCTATTTGATAAAGGAACATGATCAATTTAGATATCTTATCTGCTGTTCCCTCCGTTTCCCCTTATTCAGTTTTCTTCATATTATTAAGTATCTTTAATACTATTGGTGTAAAGGAATAATTTTTTGGCTTTTTATCCTATTTTTTTAAATCTATGTAAAGATTTGATGCCTTAGTATATTAATTTTATTTCTACTTAACTATTAATCAAATATATTTTGTATTTGTTAATTACTAAGAATTCAAATACGATTATCACATTAAATAAAAAAGCTATTAAAATAGTTAGTTAATTTTCAACAACTTTTTAAAAATAGCATCAAAATAACTTAACAGCAAAATATGTTTAATTGAATAACTAACTAAATAACAGTAATTAACATATTAAAAATTACAATTAGAATATAAATTTAAATTTGCTATGCTTTTTTGAGAAAAAAAGAAATAAAATCTCTTTTAAACATAATCAGATTTGAATTTATTTGTGTTTGAATAATAAATAAATAAATAAACACATACACTTAAACTTAATAAATTACTTTTAAGAGATTTATTTTTTAATAAAATTACTTTTCTACATATTTTTTACTTATTAAAAAAAATATTGCCAGTTAGACTCAAAGATTTTCAATGTATGTTGACTTTTTTTTGCTAATAAATTACTCAATATATGCAAGTAGTAGATTTTCAAACTTCTCTTCTGGGTTTTTATATTTGCTATTATCGTATTTTATAATATTGCATTTGGTAAAACTACAGTAATTTATAGTGTGCTAGAAATAGATACTATTTTTATCTTCAATGAGAAGCATATCTTTTGACTTAAAAATCTCTTAATTTTACTAAGCAACGCCTAAAATATTAGAATCTTTGAATTTTGAAAAATCTACTTTCTTATTGAAATTATCTTGCATGTTCATATAATTTGGATTAAGAACTATTGCTCCATCTAGCTAACCTATTAGTTTGTTTAAATTAACAAGAGCTCCATAACTACCTACATCATATATACCAATAGCATACCACTTTTTTATTTGAGGATTTTCTTAGATAGTTTTTGTTACGATATCTTTGATTTCGATCTCATTTTCCAAATAATAGCTTTCCTCCCCACCTAAAGCCACTATTATAGAATCAGTATTATTTAGAAAATTATTTAAAACACTACCGCTAAAATGAGAATTCAAAAAATTAAACCCATCATTATCAATTTAATTAAAGAAAAAGAATCCATAGTCTACTTAATCCTTATTGGTATATTCTAAGCTTTTAATCACCTAGTAAAAATTTTATTTTTTGTTTTAGATTTCTGAATTTGAAATAGATTCTTCTTGCTTATCATAGTATTTTAATTCTATCTACACAGGGTTTATTTCTTTATGTTTACAAACACGATCATAATTATCAGGCTTAAATCCTACTGGACAGCTATCTAAACATGATAATTTGAAGAGAAATTGTGCTTCAGAACAAAAAAATACTTTGTTTTCTGGCCTATAATCAGTCATTTCTTCTTAATCAGGTTTTTAACTTTCTTTTGTTTCTTCTTTATCTTCTTATAAATTTGGTTTTTCATTTTAGGTTTCTTAAGGCTTCTCTTGATCTTCTTTCTTTTTTGTTAAATCAGTTTTATTTTTTTTGGTATCTTCTTAAAGATTAATCTCCTCACTTTCACTTTCGTCCTGACTTTTTTCATTCGAATGTTCACCTTTTTTTTCATCATGTTGCTGTTTTTTTTCTTCCTAATTTATTTTATTTTAGCTGTCGTTATTGTCATCCCCATCTTATTTTTATTCATCATTTTTATGATTATCATCATCACCTAAAAAAGGTTTATTTTCTTTATTATCTTATCCATTCTCGTTTTATGATTTGTTCTTTTTATCTCTGTATTATCTAGATGAAATCTAAGGCCCTTTGTTAAATCCCTTGTACTATTCATATAATTATTTCATCTTTTTTTTATTAATTTCATGTTATGTCTCCTTATTCATAGCAAATATAACAAAAAAAGTGATGGAAATAGCAACTATGCCTATTATGATATACTTATTCAAACCTATTAGTTTAGTTTGGGTTTTTCTGCTATCATTCTATTAAATTGATTGATTTTCATAATCTATAATACTTTCATATTTTTAACGATTTTACAAACTCATTTAGTCTGAAATTATTTCTAGTCCTTTACAAAAAATCTAAAATTTTATTAAAGTTATTTATATCTTATTTTTTTTGATGATTCTTCAGGAGTTATTATCAATACAAGTGTTTTAATCAAATAAATTTAAAGATATAATTTTTGATCTCATCAAAAAATAATTGAATTGATTAACTAATTTGAGAAATATTCAAATAAGCTATTTAATCAAAGAAAAACTGAGAAAATAAAATTCTATTATATATGAAGTATTAATTATTATAAGTTTTTAGATTTTATTAGCTGTCAAAAACAATAAGAATAAAAAAAATTAATAAATTTTAAATCTAAATTTATTTAAATCTCTCTTGATTTAAATGAATTTATACTAAATGATATTTACAAAGACTACATTAGAATTAGATAAATATTTAAATTAAACTTTTTTTTTTTTTTTTTAATTAATAAATAATATAAAAAACAAAAAAATTTAAAAAAAGTCTTTTAAAAATTTCTAAACTTTCTACTCTGGCTTAAGGATATGAATAGTATAAATTAAAAAAATGTTTCTCCTAAAATTAAAAATCTCCTTGAACTAAATTACTCCTTCAATATGCATATATAAGATATTTATTCTATTTAGAGATTATTATTTAAATAAATTATCAATAAAATATGTTTAAAGTATAATTTATAAAATAGAAATAAATACAAAATAATTCTTCCATATTTGATGATTATTTGATCTTTGGATTAATATTTCAAAACGATAAAAATAGATTCACATACTTATCGTATCTTATTAGATATGTTAACGAAATAAGCTTTAAAATAAATATACATATATTTAAAGCAAATTAGTTGATTTTTATAAAAGCTAATAAAGATGTATAAAAAACAATACATTTATACTTATCAAGCCATTTAATGTTTATTGTCAATATTATGCAATGAAATAATATTTATAAAATAGTTGAAACTTTTATTTTTTAATAAATATATTATTCACCAATCTACTTAGTTAAGTCAATCAATTTATGTTGTTAAAAATATCTTTTTTTTCAATATTTATTTGCTATTATATAATTGAAAATACTTTATCAGTAAAATAATTTATAGCAGAGTCATTATCAATTTAAACATTTTCAAAGTATTTAAATGTAATTGAATTATGCTTTGGTAAACTATCTAAAACAGGTGTCGAGATTGATTTATAAAATGAATTCTTAAAAATAAATATTTTCTTTTACTTCAAATCGCTAAAGTGTTTCTTTAGATCAGTTTAAATATTTAATTAAGGTTTGATTCCATCTTAATTCTACTATTTGTTTATATTTTCTTATAACTCTTTAATTTCTCCTAAATCTTCTATTGGATCTTAGATAAAAATACCTTCAAACATATCTAAATTATTTGTAAAATACTTTAAACCATTAAATGAACCTGAAAAACCAAAACCTACTATATACCAAGAGCTAATTTAAGGGAATTAATCTTACAATTATTTTATTTATTTATTAATCTACTCTGCACTTTAAAGATATAATGAATTTGCTCCTGAAAATGTTATTATTGCTCCATTTATTTGAGATAAAAAGTTTTATAACTTATTTGCTTTTATTTTTTGGAAAAAGAAACTGAAATCATCATTTAAAAAATCATTAAAAAATATAATCCCAGTTAATTTATCATTAAATTTATCTTCTAAAATATTTTAAGTGAAATCTTTAGAAAATATCTAGACTTCAGTAAAATTAGTTTATTAGTCAAATCTAATGATATTAATTTAATTTTTATTCATTCTAGATGGTATACAAATATTGTTTTTAACATCTGCAGTAAAGCTAGCAGGGCAGTAAGCTAAGCACTAATTAAGATAAAAGTACATTTTGTTTGAGCATTGAAAAGCTTATTTTAATTCTTATGTATTCTTGAAGTATAATTTATTCTGAATAAATAAATAATTTATTATGCCAAACACGACTATCGCTAAAACTAAAATGAAAATTTTGTTAATTAGATTGTTGCCTTTCATCTAAACTTCTGTCGGAGTTTTATCAACTGAGCTCTATTAGATATTTTTTTATATTAAATCATTTGATTCTTCATCTTTGTAAATACTTTAGTTTTTTCTCTCTAAGATCATATTACTCTAATCATTGTCACTCATCTATAAATAAATCTTTATTCTTTAACTTTAATATTGAAGTTTTTAAAACTAATTACTATTTAAATTAATAATATCTTCTTTCAAAATATTGATTATTTATGCTGTAAATATCTTGATTTCTTTATTGAATTTTTTCTTTTCAAATAAATGTAATCAAAAATGATTTTTGATAAATAATTCTAAGTCATTTAAATTATTGAATTAATTTTAAATTACAGTGATATATTTTTTTTATAATATTTTTTATTTTCAAATAAAAATAATTTATTAAGTGTTTAAGTGTTTGAAAAATAAATTTAATAAATTTTAAATAGAAATTATTTTTTTTGATTAGATAAATTCTAATTTCAATTTTTTATTCAACAGTTTTTAAAATGAAAATGAGATAAAATTTGTAATAAATATTTTTCTCCCTCAATTCATGTTCACTTTTAAAAAGATTTTATTGTAATTTTAACTACTTTATTAGTATTTAAGCTAATTATTTTGAAAAATTAAGCAAAGAAGTATATCATTTATTAGTACATTAATCCTGATTGTCTAGTATACTTAGAATAAAAAGGTTTAAATTTTTATTATTCAAATGATGCACTTTTAAAATTGTGAGGGAATTAGATAAGTAAATAAGAAGTGAATTAATGATGATGAATTTTAAAATTTAGTGCGTTTTAACAATATATGTTGCAATCACTTCAGAATTAATGAGGTACAAAAGATTAATTTATAAAAACTAAATTATTTCTCACCTTTACTAGAAGTATCAGCAATATTTGCTCTTAGATTATATATATTTAGCTTAAGCTATAAATTTTTAATATCAAAACAGTCTCTATAAATGTACAAATCAAGCTAATAATTTTTTAGTGTTTAACTTAGTTCTATTTAATGGCTTAACTAGTAACAAATTTCAAATAAAAAATTTTTACAATAGAAAGCAAAGATATTCAAAACTAGCTAGTTTTCCAAAATAAAATAATAAGATTGGATAATAGATTATTTATTTTTTCTTGAAAATTTAATTTATTTCACTAAATTAGATTATTCAAGCTAGTAAAATAGATAAAAAAATTTTAGCTCAGATTATTTGTATTTCTTTATCATAAATATTAGGAAATTTCACGAATATCTTATTAATTTCTGGAATATTAATAAAAAGTTTAGTTTAATTGATGCAGGTTATACAACTAAAATTACATTTTTTTTGATTTAGCTGATCAAATCATCTTATAATTTATATTCTTTTATAAAAATCTAAAGGATTTTTTTATTTTCGTTTCCTTTGTAGAATAAATAATAATAATAATAATAATAATAATAATAATAATACTCTATACAACTATTAAAAACATTAAAGCAAGGTGAAATATCTTGCAGTTTGATATGCGCTATTTCAATCCCAACTCTTCACTCAAATATCGTATATTATTATAGAATAAATGTATTGTATTGCATTTTATTATTTAAATGTAACTCTACATAATATGTCTTAACTATAATATTAATTTCCAATCATAAATACTTAAAAGATAAATGATCAAATACTTATTATAGAAATTTCAGTTTGTTAAATGGTTTTATTGGATACCTTCTTTGTACGAATTTTTACATTTAAAAATGAAAAGGTTATTTGATTTTATTAAAGAATGTAACTAATATTGGTAATATAAAATAGATAGAGATTTACATTTATATATTTACATAATAAATTAGATATAGATTATTAAAATTCAATAAAATACAAATATTGTAAGAGTTTAGTTTGTAGGATTTTTGTTTTATGGTTTGTTTAAAGGAAACCAAAGTTAATAAATAATTTTAATTTTTGATATTTTGAACCAGCAAAGCAAAAAAAAAGCTCGTAATAGAGTTAGTTTTCAATTAATTAAGTAAGCATATTTGAACTGCTTTCAAAAATTTACACACCTTTAATTACATTTTGCTTGCCTTTATTAATTTTAGATCATTAGATATATTCCGCTTTTTTTATTTAATTAGCAAATTTATTAGCGGAGATCTGACTTAATATCAGATTTTGTTTGATATTATTAAAGCGATTAGTAGAACATCTCATACGCAAGTTATTCTTCTCAAATTTTATTAGACTTAGTTTTAATTTTTGTTTACTCTGGAATAATTTGCTGATTGTTTACGTACAGAAATACATTTTTTTTATTCAAACTTTTATGATTGAGCTTTCTAAAGCTAAATATCTTAGCTTGGTAATTATTCTTCATCATATAATTGGCTTTAAGTAGACTGCACATTTATAATACACATGTCTTTACTTTCTTGAGTATTTTGCTCAATGCTTTTACGCTTTATTTATACTTTTTAGGATTGTAAGGGCTCAATATTGATAACAACTTATTCTTTTTATTCAGGTAGTTCTATTTCAGCCTCTTAAATAATTAGTTCATTACATTCCTTGACTGGAGGGAAGGCATAAATTGGAATAGCATATTAAATAGTTCCTTATATTCCCATTTCGTTTCCATAATGCTTTTTATAAGCTTTTTCATATAATTCTTTAACTTCCTCGTCACTCATTACTCTAGCTTTTAACTGGGATTAATGAGTTTTAGATTTGTAAATTTCATTTTCTGGCAAGTAAGGAAGAGGGCCTGGAGTTATAATAAATTGTTGTTCATTTCTTGCATTGTTTTCTTATTAAATTTACCAATCAAATTTATCTTAGCCTGTCTTTCTATTGAAGAAGTAATAAACAATATAGCAAATGATAATAACAAATAGAATTCCTATAACAATAACAAAAATAGGTACATTGAAACTTATGCTGGTATCATTTTCATTTTTAGACTTTTCGATGCAAGATAGACTGCATGAGCTTAAATCATTGTAAAATTATGAATATTAAGGTTGTTATTAAATAGAAATTTCAGTGCATGTATTAATGCAAACAGATTCATCATCAGTGTTAAATTATGAGGCATAATTTGTAGAAAAGACTTAACTAATCATACAATTTCCAACATTTTTAGTACATTAAAAGAATTACAGAGATTAGCTATTATTTATATAGGAGTTACAAGAATTTGAAAGACAATTCATATAACTATCTGAATTAACATGTGCAGACTTAGCTAAAGTAATTATTAAAACAGAGCTTAAAATAAATAATTTGTTCATTTTAGATGCTTGGCTTTTTTTTTTTGTGGTTTAAGTATTATCTTAAAAAAAGTTATTGCTTTTTCAGTAAAACAGATGGATGCTGCTGTTCTTCTTATAATATTAATTTTAATTTGTTTTTTAGAATTGAAATTAATTATTGAATTTTGCAATAATTAAAAATCACTTTATAAAAGCCTTGATAGATTTAAAATGATAGTGATAAATTTATTCGTTAGAAGTTTCTACCATGCTTAAAATGATTTCTAGCTAAAAATTATTTAAGTAATTCTAAAGTTTGGAGTTTATTCAGACAAAATGCATAGGAATTTTAAAACATTTTACATTTTTAGATTAATAGCTTAATGAATAAATAAAAAGATTTATTTACATTATGAAAAATAAATTGGTCAATCAATAAATATATTTTGAATAAATATTGATAAATTACTACTTAATTATTTATCTATCTATTTTAGCTGGGGCCTCATCAAATTAAATCATCTTAAAGTTAATAAAAGATAAATTTATTAAATTGAAAAAAATATGTTAAGCAATAACTAACTTTGTATTATTAATTAATATTATCTAATATTTATTTCCTTTATGACCTATCAAATCAAATTTAACTTAACAAAAATTAGGTATCTCACCAGTAGAACTAAAAAGATACATACATGTTATTATATTTTTCGATAAACGCTTGTCTTAAGATAAATTTAGTAATGAATGAACCATTTATGCAGGATACTGGTTTTGATAATTATAAAATTGATGAGAAATTTTTTCTATATTATTAACATTTTTCTATTTCTAAAATTTATTTCTGATTACTATTTTAACTGAATTCTTTCATTCAAAAATAAATACATCCTAATTTTCTTTCTTTCTTTATTACTTAATTAATTAGTATTGTGATTACAATAATTATAAGTATTCAGTACTTTTCTATTTTATTTGTATTAAATATATTTATGTTTAATGAAATTAACATTTAGTTGACAAAAATCTAAAATCCCATAATAAGTTAGTTCAATATCTTTGTTTGATATTTCAAATAGCTATTGAAATTAACAATATTAGTTTTTTTATATAAGTAAATACTATCGCATAATTTGTTAAGGAACAAATTTCTGATAAATTTTATTTATTTACAAAATAATTTAATATTGATTTTTACAATTGTAAAATATTTGCTTACGTAATATACTAACTAATTACTTGATTAAAAATCTTTTACTATGAAAATTGTTTATGTAGGTGTGCGTATTAATTGTATAAAATACTCAGTTTTTGAAAATTTTGAAAATATATTTAAATAATTTAAATTAAAATTTTTAAAAAGCTAATAATAAATAAGCTTGTAAATAAATCATTTTATATGTTTGTTGATTCTAAGTGAGCTTCTAAAAAAAATTTATATATTAAAAAATAAGAATCGAATAATTATAAATTGAAATAAAAAACAGTAAATTTTATTTTAATTGATTTATTTTTATAAACATTAATAAAATAACTTAAAAATCTATTAAAATTTTTAATGTAAACATTATTAGCAAGATGATTAAACCTTTTTAATTATTTTTGAAAACTTTATAACTGATAAAATTGCTCACATTCTTATAAAAATAAATAGTAAAATTAAAATTCTTCTAGTTTGATTAGGATAATTCAGCACTAATCATGTAATTCAAGAACTTTCTCTATTACTCAATCAAGAATTTTTTAAATTTAGTCAATTTCTTAAAAGCGAAAGAATAAATTGTTTTAAAAACTTGTAGAATTTTTTACTTTGATGAATTTATTTAAGAATTTTTTAGACAACTAGTTTAGGAGAAGTACCCATTTTACTAATATTACTAATAACACTAATAGAAATATTTTATGTTAGTTATATTATAAAAAAAAAATATTAATTAATTATAGTATTTATTTATTTTTAATTATTTTAACATTTTATTAAAATAAAATTTCCTTTTTCTTGAAATTAAAATCAAATAACTATGTACTTAAAACTAATTTCTATCATAAAAACAAAATAAATTATTTGTGAATAAACAGTAATATTTATTTTATTTGATCAAAATCTTTAAATTAAATAACAAAAATTTTTTTATCTATCAAGAAGAGATATCACGTTTTTTAAGTAAAGAAAATAATTGTTTTATATTTAAATTATTTTTAATCAAAGAGTTTTGTTATTGAATTTTAAAAATAAATAATTAAAAATAATAAAAATAAATTTTTAAGAAAAAAAGTGCTTGATGTTTTCCCAAATTTTAAGTTTTTTAAGTGCTTAATAATTATTAATTTAAAATAAAATTATTAAAATAATTATTAAAATCAAGCACTATAAATGTTAGATTGTAAAAAAATGATATAAGCTCTAAGGAAGTCAAGATAATTAGTAAAAATAAAATACTCAATTTATTAAAAAATTGAAAGAATAAATAAACACATTAACCAGAAAAAAATTATTAACTAATATTTATATTTTTATAGTAAAATTTATTATTAATATTATTGTAATAAATGATGAATGTTTAAAAAAAATACTGATAGTTAACTCATTCATCAACATCTCAATAAAAATTATGTGAAGAGTTGATTTTTTAATAAACAATAATAAAATTTATACTTTTTAATAGTTGCTCAAACCAAAAATCAACAAACAATAATTATAAAAAAAATTGTTTAAGCTAAAAAATTTAAGAAAATACATGAATTTTTTAAACCAAGACTCCAGCTTTAATGTAAAAAAATAACTATTTTTTCGACATTTCACAAAAATAATTAATTATTAATTTTTAATATTAAAGTAAATTCAGGATGAAATGTAACTAATAAATGCTAATCCACATAAGCTCTACCTAAAATATAATATGAGATCAATAGACAGAAGTAAATTGTGTTAGTAGCAGTCTGTTTTATAATAGGAATAACCGGTGCAAATAAATATTCCAATTAAGATGGAAAGTGAATACCTTATGTCTGAGGATAGTAGCACTTTAAATAGATTGATGGCTTCTTAAGAATAATTGATAGGAATATGTGACCCAACTAATTAAATGATTGATGATTCAAACACATAAAACATGAATATAACAAGAAAATAGGAATTTATTTTAAGGATAAGAGACACTTCATCATAATACTGGAAATAATTAACAGAAGAAGATGATGATTATCTTTTGTCTCTTTATGAAAATGTTGATAAAAATAATATTAATAAGAATATACTTTCTTCTTTCTTAAAATATATATTTGATATAGGAGATAACGTAGTACTTGAATGCCTTGATTCTAAATCTAAGGAGCTCAAAACTATTAGAAAGGAGTTAAAGAATTTCACTCGAAGCAAGAATTTAAATAATAATACAATTAATAGTTTTTTCAATAGTTCACGCTATTCTGAGTAGTTTGAGTACTTTCTAAAATTCTATGCAATTGACTATTTCTCCTAAAGTAAAGTAAAAAATAAAGACAGTCACTATATTTGCATAGCATTTTTTTTGAGGTGCTTTTCCAGTAGCAAATTAAGAGAAAAAATGGTTGTTTACAATAAATCTAAATATTTTAAATCTCTTCATTGTAATAGATTTGTTAAAAAATGAATTAACTATTGATAATCTGCTAATAACTTAGCTTTTTCTTTTATGTTTTACAATTATTTAAATAAAAAATTAAAAAATTAATGCTGTAAGTACTCTTCATTCTCCACAGAAAAATATAATCTTCTCTAAGAAAAAAAAAAATTTGAAACCCAAAACAATTTTTATAAAAATAACTATGGCAAATATTAAAATGTGAGAGTTTACACTATTAAATATCATGCAATCTATCTATTCATATTTCATTTAAAAATAAATTATCATTTTGTCCATTGATCTTGAGAGAAGATCAGATTAAAAGAGTTGCTTAATTTATGCATTTTCTTAATAATTTCATAAAAGCTTATCCAAAAAACGCTTAAAGATGTTGATAAAAAATAAAAAATATTAGAAAAAAACTTAAAAATGTGGGTAAGATTTAAAAAAGTATATTTAAAAACCTGTTTAGCAATATAATTTATTGCTACCAAAATGTATTTGAATATTATTTTATACTTATTTTTTTATTATATATTTGAGTATTTCATATATTTGATATGTTTATGATTCTAATTTTTTCACTCAAATAATGTTTTTTAATTAAATGAATATTTAGAAAAATTTATGTATGCATCAATATTTACCAATCGAGATAATTATCTTTGTTAATTGCAGATTTGTTTCTCAAAACGATATATTTATTAATTAAAAAAAAAAATTAATGCTTTCATTATTGAATCTACCTTAAAAAATAAAGCTATTCAGATTACAGCGCATTAATTATTAATTTTTTTCAAAATATTGCCAATTTAATCAAATGAATAAGACTGTTAAAAATCAAACAAATAATATTTTACTGAATGTCATTTTTCTTCATTTAGAATGGTATATTTGTTTATTAATATGCGATAAATATAAGAACTCATATCTTTTAAATAAATATTGCATTTATTTTACTAAATTAGGATAAGTAAATATTTAACAATTTTACTTGAACTCTAATTATTTGATTTATTTACTTATTGATCGCTTCTTAAATAGTAATTCTTCATTAATTAATATCTATTTGTTTATATGCTCAGATATTAATTTCTAAATAGAATTTGTTATCTTTCGAGTTTAATCTTACTTTTTTTTATTTTGAATTAATGTAAAAAATTTAATTTGATTTCAACCTTACCAAAAAACAAATCAAATAGAAAAAAAAATTTCAATATTTAAAGTCTCTAATCTCAATTAATTACCTTTATACGCAATTTTGTAGTTAATTAATAATCAAAAAATCACATAATAGCTTCTAATAACTTTCTATTTATTAAAACACAATTTTTCTTGATAGAATACATCACTCAATTTTTAGTTTTTGAATGGATTATTAACCTTTGGTTTATATGTTGATACTTAGCTTGGCAGCCCTCATTTTATTTACAAGTATTGAGACATAAATAGTTAAATATTGTAAAAATATTAAGAAGGTAGCCATATTTATGTTATATTTTGATTAGATAGTTTACTTGTTTAAAATTAAATGTTCTTAACAGGTGAAAGATAAAAAAATATCATATTTTTTTAATTTAAAATGATTATATTTTCCATAGTTCAATTAATATAGAGATTAATAATAAATTTATTTTAATAGTAATTATCACGATAATTTTAATAATCTTAGTTTTATTTACAATAAATGAGAATTAATAGCTAAATGCAACAAAAAATTAAACAAGATAACCAATTAATTTTGATTAGATAATTTAATTTTCTTTAAATTTAATGTTCTAGGTTATGTAAAGATCTTTTTAATTTAAGTAAATAATTTTAAAGCTAATAAAAAAGAATATTAATAATATTATTGTTTTAAGAGTATTTACCAACTGATAATATATTTTTAATAGCCATAAAATAGAAACTAACATATTATTATTACTATTAATTATTTCTGCACATAAAATATCTGTTGCCTTCTTTTATTTAATTTAGATTATAGTACTGATTAAAAATAGACCATAAATTAAATATTTAGTGTTTTTATCTTCAAATTTCAAGAAAGCAATCAACGAAAGAAGTAAGAAAAGCCATTAAATAAGGAAGGATTATCTAGTTAAAAGATATTTTAGCGCCTATATGAGTAAAGCGAAATAAGAAATATTTCCAAATGGAACTGTATTTGAAAAAATCTTTAATTATCTTTGGAAACATCCTCCTGATATTTAAAACAGATTATAAATTAGCATACCAGATACTATAATTTTTAAAAATACTCTTCCTGTTTTTTGGTATTTTACAGATAGCAACAATAATATAAAGAGAAAGAAAAAAGAAAACATGTCTATTGATAATATATATGAATTTATGACTAATTAAGTCGATCCTGATTAAGTTTGTAGCTTTTTTATGTATTCGGAATGTTGCGAAAAATAATATGATCCTACAAAAAAATGTGAGAAATACTCTGGATTAACATATATTAACTAGGAATCACAAGTAAAGATTTAATATTTTGACTCTAAAGATTTGAAGGATTTTTTATACGCTGAAAAAATTCCTATTTCAGCTGGCATATTACAAAAATTCATAGCTCCTCCTTCTGAAAATAATAGTATATAAATATTATCTTAAAAATTCAGCTTAATTAAATTGTTTGTTTAATGTTAACTTACAGGTGTTTTTTAGGTAATATATGGTTCTAAAATAAGTTAGTATTTAAAGATCACTAATAAACTTCCATTTAAAAGTGTAAAAATAGATAAGTATGAAAGATGTTGCACTTTTGATGGACCTTTGTATTTCTCTTAAACGCGTAAACATTTTTTACAATCGATTATTTATATAAAATATATTTTAAAATAAAAAAAGAAAGTGCAGCCAAATTCACAGCATTAAAACTTAAAAATGAAGTTGATAAGGTATGTTATATTATTTATTTAATTTCATTAGTTTTAGCATATATTTTTAGAAGAAAATGTTTTTTTTATTGTGTTAAATATTAAGTTTATTTTGATTGAAACAATAAATTGATTAACTAAATAACTAACTATCCTACTAGCTGCATATTGTTATTTATGAGTTAATTCAAAATATAGAAAAAATCTCAAAAAATTCAATAAAAATTTAAAAGAAATAGACTGTTTGATGAGTCATAATTTTTTCTGTGATTATTCTTTTTCAAAATTCTTAAAATATAACTAAAAAAAACTTTTTTTTCATTTTTATTTGTTTTTGAGTTCATTAAATTTATTTTATACATGTATGAATGAGGATGAAAAAATAATATCCTTTTTTTTAATTAAAAAAAATATTTTTTATAGATACTTGAGCACTTAAAATCAGTTAGCTTTGGTATTTTGTATTTTGAAACAGCAGATTTCTATTTTAAAATTGATAAAAGTGAAAATCTATGCCTATTATTTATGGCTAATGCTAAATTAAAGAATGATCAGTGCTTATCAGAACAAAATGTGCAAAGATAAATTTTTAAAGTAAACAATTTATGTAAATTGTAGTCTTCTAATTTCAAAGAGAAATAGCAGATGAATGTTTTATTAATATATGTAACGAAATTTTTTATTTTAGTTTAGAGAGATAGAGCCAATTTAGAGCTTAAATCCTTTAAAACCGTATTAAATACAAAAACTTGTAGTATGTTTGAGATGCTAAAAAAAAGAAGTTCCAAATAGATTTATTGAAATTCCTTACTCTTATATTTCATAGGAAAAAAACATTACAAAAGAAGATAATTAAGTTTATGTAAATAATTATAATGCTATTGAAATTTAGCATCCCAGAGAAATTTCAGAATTTGCTGCTGGCAGCCGATGTGGTAAAAAAAGTGAAGAAAATTTAAATAATAAAGTCAAATTAGAATCGAAGGATAGTTTACTACTTTAAATTACAATATCAGGCGATGATTAGCAGTAAGACGATTCACTTTTTAAACCTAAATAATAAAAAAAACCAGTGGAGTTTGTTTATCAAAATCATGTAAAATTATTTAAAATCAAAAGCTGATTGCAAAACACATTTTTCAAAGTTAAATTAAATAAACTAGTTTTGTTTGTATTTCTTTATTGTGTTTGTTTGGACATCATTTTCTTTTAATTAAATTAGGAGATTCCAAATATCTTTTCTATGTTACATCCGAAGCTTGATTACTAAAGCTATTAAAAAATAAAAGACTAGTTCTCTTTTTCATAGTAAAAAGTAAAAGTTTGCCTAAATTGCTACATGGAAATCACACCGTACCTAGAGATAATAAAGTCTCGAGGTGTTGTCAGCTAAAAAGATCTTCAATTTCGTCTAAATAGAATAAAAGAATCAAGGAGTCTAGACAGTAAAAAATAAGATGTAATTAATTTATTGCTTACCTACATTTTTTAATATGTTTAATATATTTTATTTTAAAGAACAAATCACAATATATTTAGAACTTTAAAGATTTACAGGATTAAGTTAAGTCACAAAGAATATTTTCGAAAAACGAAGGAAAATGCGAAATATATGAGCAGTAATTAAAAAATTTTTTAAATGTAAACACTAATTATTTTTACCTGAAATTTAAGTTCATAGAGCAGTAGAGATGTTTAAAACAATGAATAAATAAACTAACTGTCAAACATAAAGGATCCCTAAAATTTTTAAAAGTTGAAAATAAAAATTTAGGGTAAAGTTAAAGAGCAGTTCCAATATGATGAGTTGCGATAGAAATAAGGCTCAATATCTCAAAAAAGATTACCGAAATAAGACAATCAATCACCATTAAGATAAATTGACTATAATTTGTTGAGAGCAAACAGAAAAATTAATAGTACTCCTTAATCACAAAATTTGCTTTAGATTGAATTATCCCCAGTAAAGGTTAATTTTTCTTAAAGTAAAAATAGATAACAACACTCTTCTATTTCTACTAGATTATCTAGTCTTTCAAACTCAAGATATAATACATCAGGATTAAGTAAATATTGTTTATTCTAAAAAATAACTTTAAAATAATATACTTAAAATAGATGGTGTCCCTTCAATAACCTAGCAAAATCATGATGAATCGAATTTTCAATAAGAAAGTTCTTAAAGTTTAAAAGGCAAAGATCAGATTAGAAATATTTTAAGAAGGAAGAGTGAAGATATAAATTTAAAAATTCTAGAGAAAAGGCTAAAAAATAGTTAAATTAATTAAAAATTAAGTGAAATTATTAACAACTCAAATTTTTTTAGCAACCTCAAAAATTAAACACCTGTTAAAAAAAACCTGGCAAATTAAAATAAAGTATTTACTGATTAATTAGGATAAGATTTTGATAGAAAAAATTCTTTGAAAAGAACTGTTTAAATTTATTCTTAACAAGTTTCAATTTAAAACTTTTTTAAAAATTGAAATGCTCTCAATTTTATTGTTCGAAATTCATATATAAATTGAACGAATGAGTAAAAATAATAATATTTAACCTTCTTTTTCTATGCGTTCTTTTTTATGTTATTGGTATTCTTGGGAAAAAATTAGAGTTTTTTAAATAAGTCAACAAATAAATTTCTTTTCGAAAAATTTAAAACAGTAAAATTTTTTAGAAAATTTAAAAAAAGTAATCTTTCATAATCAATTTTTATCAAACAGCTTTTATAATTGTGGCTGGTTTTAATTTATCTTTTTGTTGATTTCTTTTTCGCTTCAGATTTATTAGAGTTGGTTAAAATTAAGCTTATTGTTTTTGAAAATATAGAATGACATAATAATGTATGATTGGATTGTTAAATTTTAAAATATTTTTTTATTTTAGATTAAAGTGTTTAAATATCAAGAATTTTAAATTTAGTAATACTAGGGTATTATAAAATTATATATTTATAATTCAAAGTTTATTTCTTGCTATTTACTAAATTAGATTTATTTTTAAAATTATTGAACACTCAATTTGTAATTTGTGAGTCGCTTGAGAAAATCTTAACATTTCATATTTAAATAAAATTTGATGAATTACAAAATAATAAAATTAAAAGCCAGTATAATTTTATCAGATTCGACTAGATTATTTATTATTGTTAAATTAAACAGAAAGAAAGCTGTATTCACTTAAAGAGATCAATATATATCAGATTAAATAGCTCTTCCGCTAGGCAATAAAGAAATATATATTTATATATTAGTTATTAAAATATAAAAATAATTAATATTTATAATTTAATTCTATCCAGAAAGCATATTGATAATAAACTCCAGTTAAAGGTTTAAACTAAATAGTTTTTTGCTAGATTTTAGCTTTACAATTGGGTATTTCAGTTAATCAAATTTCGCCTTTAAAGTATTAGTATAAATTGAATTAATTAACAACAATAATAAGCAAGCATAAAATATGTAATAAGAAGACCATTTTATTTCTAATAGTTGCATGACTCTTAAAGAAATGGAAGTAACTATGCAATAAAAGTCTAAAATAATTTCAGATGCTCAGCATAAATAAATTGAGCAAAAACAAAAAAACCATAGCTTAATCAAAGAAAGATCGTATTCCTTATCAAGATAGTATAACAATTATAATAATGATAGCTACTATGAGTTTGATACAGAGGAAGCAATTAAATCTGCAGCCAATTCTCTCAGTTCCTCAACAATTAAACTAGCGTTTTCTGCATCTACTGCACTGCAGGTAGATTCTATTGAGAAAAATCCAAATAAAACTTAAAAATATTTAGACGTACCAAATGTTCGCAATGATAGATAATCCTTAGAAATATAATAGTAAATATAAAATTAATGTTACTAATAAGAAAAACTGCAATCAGATTCACGCAATAGCTTAAGCAAAACTCGGCCTAGTATTGATTATTATTTTCATTTTTAATAAACTTCGCTTGATAATATCTCACTTGAGGAATTAACTAGCCAGGATGCCTAAATAATTAATGAATTAAGCAAAAAAATTTATATAAATCCAAAAAATAGTAATTAAATCGAGGTAATCAAAAGATTGCAAACTACGGGCATAAAGAACAACTAGTTTATGCAAAAATTAGATGAAATCCCTTAGTTAGATATGGATGATTTAAATTTAAAAAAAAAAAAATAGAACAGTATAAACAATTTTAATTTTCAAAGTTCAGAGAATTCAAACAGAGAAGATAGCAATATCAAAGAAGAATGCTTAAGTTAAGAAGAAGTTTAATAATAGCGATAATAAAGTACTCAAAACCATATTTTTTCATTAAATATTTCAACTAATGAATATACTCTTCCCTAATCATAAAATTGTAATAAAAAAAAATTTACCTAAGAAATTTAAAAAAGTTCTCATAAATTGACTTAAATATAGCAAGATTTAAACAACATTGAAGTTGTCAAAGAAAATTCGTTTAATTCAAAAAACAATTCTTCCCCAAATTCAAATGAATGTATTCCTTCTGACGAGCAAGATTATTTTTCTTAAATGAATAATATAGGTGAGCGGCTAAACGAAATATAAGAAAAAAGAACTTTAGAAAGTGATATTTCTTTATACGAGAAAAGCAGCGCGGTTTATAAGCCTTCATCATATACAGAGGATAAATAATAGGAGGACTTTACAAATGAAAATGAATGTTTAGAAGAGGAAGAAGAGGAAATATCTTAAGAGTAAAATGAAAATAAACTAAATTTTATTCGAAGGATATGCGATTCCTCTTCATTATTTTGGAAATAATTTACTGAAAAAGATGATGATTATTTACTCTCGCTTTACGAAAAATTAGATAAAAATAATGTGAATAAAAATATTTTATCATCTTTTTTAAAGTATATCCTTGATAATGGGGATGATGTTGTGGTTGAGTGTCTTGACTCGAAGTAAAAAGATCTAAATATTATTAGAAAAGAACTTAAAAATTTTACAAGAAACAAAAAGTTAAATAACAATACAATAAACAGCTTTTTTAATAGTTAGCGCTATTCAGAGTAGTTTTAATACTTTCTTAAGTTTTACGCAATAGACTACTTTACTAAAAGTAAAGTAAAGGATAAAGCAAGCCACTACATATGTGTAGCTTTCTTTTTGAGGTGCTTTTTTAATAATAAATTAAGAGAAAAAATTGTAGTTTATAATAAATCTAAATACTTTAAATCTCTACATAAAAACAGATACTCTGCAAAGTAAAATCAAATAGAGACATTAAATAATAGTTAGTTGATAAATTGATTTAAAATTGTAATTACTTTATAAAAAGGAATGAATGAAGAAAAAAAGAAAATTTAGAAAAAATAGTCCAATTAAATTTAATCAAAATTAAACACCCAGTCATATCTGAATGTGCATGTTTAAATATTTTGAATAAATACAATCAAAAAAAATAAAATATTAGCAAACATATTTTAAGAAAAGAAAAATTTAATTAACAGAGAAGACAGCAATAATCTCTTAAGAGATACTATTTTTCAATAATTAATGTTAACTTTGCTAATTTAATTAAGATATAAAATTAGAATAGTTGTACATACCCAAATGAGTTCTAGTAATAAATAAATAAAGATGACTAGATTTACTTGCTTAATTTTAATAACAAATAATGTTTCAAGAAAATTTATAAATAAAAATGTTAATTAAAAAATGTGAATATTATTTTAAAAGTTTTCATAAATAAATAATAAATTTTAGATGTAATTAATTGATAAACTTATATATAATAAATGTTTTTATATTCTATTTATTTTCCAGTAATGCTTAACATATGTGAATATCAGTAAAAATAACTTTTTATTTAATTCATATAGCCACAAACTAAGATATTTTGTTATTCTTTTAAATCTGTTTAAAAAATTATTATGGTTCTATTTATTTTCCTAAGTAATAATTATTTAAGTCTTATCGCATTTATTTAACACGTTTTCTTGATAAATTAATTATTAAATTAAATTGATTCCACTTTTATCATTTAAAATTTTCTTAAGTTTTTTAGGAAAAGGGGGAATAACTATGAGAAATAAATATCATCCTTTATAGATTCTTTTTTAACTTAAACTTTAAATTTAAAAAAATATTTTTTTTTTTTAAACTGTTTATCATTAAAAACATGCAATTAGGAAAATTAAATATATATTTTGATTAAAATAAATAATAAAAAATATAGTAAATAGTAAACTAAACCAAATTTATTTTTAGATTGAAGCATAAATATTTTATTTCTTGTATTTTTTTTAGATATATTTTATATGAGCGTTAACCACTTATTATAATAATTATAAAATTAATAAATTTAATAAAATATACTTACCTTGAAATTTAAGAAAACTTTAAATATTTATAGTAAATAAAGGAGTAAAATATCAAGTTTGAATAATTGTTTATTTTTTTAATTTTTTAAAATTTAACTTTAGAGCAAAATAATTTTAATTCCTTTTGAATTAAATTAAATAAATTTATTTATTAAGGAAATAAAAATTTATTAAAACACAAATTAAATTGATTTTAAAGTGAAATTAATTAAAAATCATAAATTTTGATATTTTTAATGTAAAAAACAAATAAAAATTAGGATTTAATGTTGTTAATAAAAAATAAAATATTTTAAGTGATTCAAATGAATGCAACTATTAAAAGCAATTAAACTGTTATAAATATAATTAAAATATGAGTTTTTTATTCTATCACATTTTATATATTTTAAGAAAAACATTATTTTTAAAATGTAAAAAGTAAAAATATTGATCAAAAACTAATGAAATAATAGTGTTATTTTGATTTTATCAATCAATAATCTTAAACCTTTACACATTTCTTGAATTAATAGCATAATTAAATGACTTTCCTTAATTGATTTTTGATGCTATTTTAAAGTAAATTTATATTTTTAATATTAGTTCTTCAGCATTAAAAACTATATTAAATTAATTTTTATGTCTTATTTCCTTCAAATTTTCTAAAACATATTTTTAACAGAGTGAAATTGATTATTATTAGTAAAAAGATATTTACTTATACAAAATTAACTTTAGATTAGATAGTTAATTCAAATATTTGAAACTTTAAAAGTAATTATTTAAGATAATATTCATTTTAATTTAATTTCATATGCTTCTATTTTAGATATATTTTAAGGTATTGTTAAAAAATTTTATAAAACTTTTAAAATAAATAAAATATTTTTTTATAAAAAGTTTAAATTTAAAAATGAAAAGACATACATTTTTATCCTTTGATTTAATTTAATTTAGTAGTTATTTCATTTGAGTAATACTAAAATAATCATCATATTTATTAAATTTTTTAAAATCTTAACTATAAAATAATTTAAATAAAAATGTTTACAAAAATATAAATAAGATTTATCTAAATAATATTTTGGAATAGAAAAGCTTATTTGTATGTGGGTGTTGTTTTTTTTTGACAAAATGTTACTATTTATAATATGTTTGAGTAATAAATATAATCTTAGTTAAAGAGAGATTAATTATCCACCTTTGATTAAGTTTTGTATCGTCAAATTATTGATAGAATTACTAAAGAAAAAATACTTTGGCTTTTATTTATTTAGTAAGTTAATAATTTTAATAATAAACTATCATATAAAAGCTAGCTATCTATCTATATTTCTTTCTTAAATTGGAATCCAAATTATAAATCTAGTTTTTCAAAAAAAAGACTTTAAGGATAAATATTGATTGTCTAGGTTCTCCCTTTTAAGATTTATATTTGAGATATGGAAAAGATAAAAGAATTGGTTGATGTAAGGTTTGAGATTATAAAATAATACAAAAAAGAGATTGCTTAACTCTAAAATGAGAATTATAATCTTACAGACAATTCAAATATTTAGAGGAAAATCCTTAAATTTATCATCAACGCAAAGAAGGAAGAGAAGCAAAGAATTAGCAATGAAAATAAGCTTTTTGAAATATTTTTTAGTGAGAGATCTAATTCGTTATCGAGTATTCAGTAAATAAATAATTGTTATTGCTAAATAATCATCTTCAATATATTTAATTTCTTTTAATGCAATTTAGGTAATTCTATTCTATCAGCCTCCAGATAATGAATTGTTTGTTTCAAAACTTTGAACTAGAATAAGAAATGGTGTTTTGCAAAGAACCTTAGTATCGTAATGTCGCTTCTCTCTATATAGAGTTTTTTCAGCAAACTAAATTTTTATAGAGGGCTGATGAAATCAAAATGATAATCAAAAACGAGCTTTATGAAAGAGTAAACAAATTACTTTAAAATAACAAATAGTGTTTTTAAAATGATTTCAATACTTAAATAATTAATAAATGTAATTGATTTTCTTATATGAGTTTTTTAAAATTTGCTAGGTTCCCTTTTTTTGCCTGTTATTAAAGTGGCTGGTTGAGATGGCAAGAACTCAATTTGGAGATTTCATAAAAGAAAATTCAGATATTTATTTAAAATAGCTTACATCGAATCGTAATAAAGGATCTTAGAAAGAAATTATTACAATTACCTCAAATTAAGATTAAGACATTATAAAATAGCTTCCAAACAAATACAATAGCTCTACCTTTTAAATAAGTGAAACCCTCCAAACAGACAATCGCAAAAGTAAATACGTTAATAAATTGTTTCTGTAAGATTAGATAAAACAATTTTGTTCTGGTAAATATCAAATAAATTTAATTATTTAATTTAGGTAGAAAATCAAAAAGATCATCCATGAGCTCTTTGGATAGTAAATAGATTGATTTAATAAATAACAATAGCTATGGGGGAAATACGAGCAATCCTACTAATAGATAATATGATAAAAATCAAGCTGCTTTGAGAAGCAGTATGTAAAGTATTTAAAGAATGAATTCTTAAACTCAGCTGCAAGTGCTCTCTAATGGGTTTAGCATATAAACATCAAATTAAAATCTAAACTGTTAATCAATAAGTCTTGCTGCTTAAGGGATTCATAATTCTACAAAAAATAGCAACTAAAATTAAACACAGCAAGGTTTATCAATTAATACTTAAAATAATAATGTAGACAAAAAGAAGCAATCGCCAATGAAGAGATAATATAATATTCTGAGTAATATTAATGACATTATGGATTTAGAAGTGAATAATTTTAGTATAGAAATGATTATGTTTCTCATGAAAAAACTAACTTAACCTGATGGGAGTATTAACGACTAGGGTAAGCAGCAGATGGTTAACTTCATGATCAGCAAGAACTTGGAAGTTAAAGCAACGATTGAGAATTACTACTCCAAATATCTTGAGAAATTTCCTCAGAAGATTAAATTACAAGCACAATAAATGCAATCTAAAATATTAGACAAAATATAAAAAAGAAAAAGAATTCAAGTCGTAAACTGCTATAATCAAAGTAACAATTTCATGGATTAAGCAAGTTCTTCTTAAAATTAAAATGGTCTTTCAGATTTTAGAAGAAATTCATAAACTAATAAAAACGAACATAATCAATGCAGGCCTTATTCTTCGCAAGGTATTTATTCAAGCAGTGTTAACCAATCATTAAATTAGAGCCAGATAAAGATGGAAAACAAACATGCCTTAAATAATTCATTTGATATACAAATCAATTTATAAGAAGGAGGATTACTTTAGCTTGATTAATAGGTAGATTAATAAAATAGGCCAATGTCTTAGCAAAAAAATGACTTTGGAAATAGGATTATCATAGAAACTAAAGTAAAGCATCTATCTCTAGAGTAGAACTTAAACTCTTAAAATAATCAAAATAACAAACAAGGAAATAATTAAACTAGATTTTAATAGAATAAACTACCTTATAGCGGTTCTCTTTTTTCATCAGAAAACATTTCTTAGGAAAAGTAGGTTTAAAATTTAACTAAATTGAGTTAAGACTAATTTGTTTAAAGAATGAGATCAACTCACAAAATATATTACCTTTAAAAAAGAAATAATTAAAACAATTAAACAAACTCTACAAATAATTCTACGACAGGCAGTTCAAATTCTTATGGATTACAAGAAGTAAGCAATAACTTACCTCTATAAAAAGTTTCAATTTTAAAGCAGAATTAATAAATCACACCTATAAAAATTGTTTCAATTGATGGAAACGAAGCAGCTTATTCTACAATCGTTTTACCAACACAAGGTAATGAGTCACAAAAAAATTTAGACCCTCTCTAAAACAACTTGGATAAAATAGAAACAATAGACTATTCCTCAGTTATGTTCACAGCTTAATCTTCCAATAGAAATAAGCCTCAATATCCCTTAGTTATTCCTAATCCACAATATTAATATTTTTATAATTCTAATTAAAAGCAAAAGTAAAAAAAAATATTAAAAAATGCAATTCTTTATAAATTTATATATTTTTTTTATAAAAAGTTCCACTTTATCAACAATAGAATAGGGAAACCGCCCTAAAACAGCTTCATTTACTGAAAATAGTAACAGAACATATGGAATAAAAACGAAAATAAACATTTAATATTTGCAAAATAGTAAAAGATAAAGAAGCAGATCCATAAACCAACAACTCAATTAAGGTAAAAAGCAACTACTATCAAATTGGGTTCAACCAAGTAATCTTGCAACATAACAAAATTAAATTAATTAAATACCTAATGGAGATACCATAAAAAAAATTGCAGATATAAGCTATTAAGCAAGTCTTAATAACTCAACTCACTTTTATGGCAGTAAAGACATGAAAGGTACAGTGAATATTTAAAATATGTCTTCTCAACAAAATTCTTAATTAGGGTCAAATACACTACCAATATAGGCAAATTAAAATTTTTAAAACAATACCTTATAGTAATTTAGAGTTTCGTCAGCTAAGAAATCTTAACACAGCTCTTAGTATGCTGATATTTAGAATAACACGAATATTAAAGAAAAATTTTACTAAATTTCAAGAGAGAAAAGAAGGCTGTCATAAACTAGTTATTAGCAAAACTCCCTCATAAATTCATAAAAATTAGAAAATAATATTTAATATTTTAGTGTACCATAACCCAATTTACAATAAAATAATTAGAAATAGCTCTATTAAAATAATAACTAAAACTGTATTCCAAATATTGGTACTCGCGCAAGGCATTCTCTAAGTGTTAATGATAGTTTGAATTAAAATTAAAATTGTGGAAAGACAATACCTTAATAAAATAACTTCAATAGTATAAGTCACAGACCATATGCATCTAACATTGCCAATTAGGACATCTCAATAAATTTAATACAGCAATCTGCAATTTAATTTAAAAAAATTTAACAAGATCTTGCTAACCAACCTTTATTAAGCAGGATAAAAGGGAATGCCAAAAAAAAGTGAATATTGAACCTTTTACAAACAAAAACTTAAAAGTTTGAATTGATTTTCAGTATTTTCTTTAATCTATTCTTATCTATTAATCATCTATTTAAATTATTTACATGATTTGAATGAGAAGATATTTAAATCTATAAAAATTTACATTAATAATATAAATTTATCACATATTTAAAAAATATTTGATAAATTAGGCAGCTAAAATTAAAGTAAATCCAAACATTACATCATATTTATATTTTTGTTACTTTATAATAATAAATTTAAATTGCTACTAACTACTCTTAATTTTTGAAAATTTTATATTAACGAAACAGTTTTAATTTATATTTAGCCTTAAAAGTTTTATTTTATAAATAAAAAGATAAGACGAAAAAAATCTGCTTTATTTTTATTTACATTTTTTATTTAAAAAAAATATTTAAAATTTGTTTATCAAAAATGTAAAAAATCTTATTTTATTCAAGAAAAAATTTACAATTAATCTTTTTATTTTGCAAATAAAACTTATTTATCAATAAATTAAATAGATTAAGATATGATGTTTAATGAATTAAATTAGATTTTTTATTTTTGTTTTTTGATTAAGTTTATATATTGAGTTTTTTAAAATAAAATATTTTCTTAGTTCTTCATTAGAAATTCATACTTATCTTTAAATGGTCTTTGTGTAAATTTAATTTATTTCTTTATTTGAAATAATTTAAGGTTATTGAAGTCGAAACTATCTAAATTATGAAAAAATATTTTTTTTATCTAAACAATAATAATTTTATCATATTGAATTTAGTAATTCATTAAAGTACTCAATTACTTTAGCTAAAAAAAATTATGGTAACTTTAATTTTCATCATTTAATTAAAAGCAATTTTTTTTAAAGTATTGGTTAAATATATATAATAAATTAGAGTTAACATTAAACCTTTTTAAATTAAGTGTTAAATTTTCATATTTTCTAGTGAAAATTACTAATTAATAAAATTAAAAAAACATTTATTTATTTAAAAATTAAGAATTTCAATTTTTATTATTTTAATTTAATATTTTAAAAACTAGAATTTATTAAAATTTTTCACTATACAATACAATTTTTTTTACAAAAGAAGATGCTATTGTTTTAAGTGATGAAACAAATTATGGTTTTCATATAATAAATAGCTTTTTATAACTTATTTAAGGTTTCAATGATTTAATTTTATTTAATTTATTTGTAAAATGGAAATCAATTTTAAATTCGTGAGTTTTGTTTTTATAAATTTTAGTTAAGTATTTTAAATTAAAAGTAATATAAAAAAAGATAGATGTTCTTAAAATTAGTAACAACTTCTATATATATTTAAAATATCTATTATTTTATCACCACCAGGTTGAAGTATTGAAGTATCCTGTGCGAGGGTTTACAACTGTTGACATGATAGTTGCAATATTTAAGGTAGGGTATTTCATCATAATATCTTCCATTAAAACTGTTTCATTAATGTTTCCATTTAATTTTTCAAGTCTTTCTTGAGCAGGGATTCTTCTTCTGTCATACCAGGGATCAGGGATATCTCTATCGTAATTGGTTTAAACTAAAAATGAAGTTGTTTCATTTAATTAGTAGAATCCGTGAATTGAATCATAATTTCTTTCTATAACTACACCATCATTAATTCCGGGACCACTGACCATATAGTAAATAGGGCATGCAATAGCTGTGGTATTTAATTTTTTAACAGCATCTATTTTAATAAAATTTTTTTTAATATTTATTTATTTATAAATTGCAAATTTACCATCAAAATTGTCTTCAGTTTCTAAGGTTTCTTTAATAAGCCAAACAGAAGGGAAATTTCCTTTAGCAATAGCTTCAAGATTGGTGAATAAGGATTTAGAGTTTCTAGTTGTTTATGTTAAACCGAATTTTCCAGGCTTAACTCCTGAGTGGAAAAAGATAGCTCCAGCAATACCATCTACACTGAAAATATGTTGATTATTTCTATAATAATCAATAGTCATAGTTAGATTGGCGAAATATCTATTTGATAAAAAATAATCATTAATTATTTCGAAAGAAACATAAATTTTGATGTAACATTAATTGTTCTTACAATAAAATCAGGTAAAATTTAAAATTGTCAAAAAAAGTTAAAGAAATAATTCTTTCTGATCTTAAAGTTTAATAATGTATATTTGATTTTCATTTAAAAGTATTCGAAAAGCACTTATAGATTTAATATCTAATTAATTACCTGAAGAATTCAAAATCTAAATTTCTTCCATGATAAATAGTACCATTATTGTTTCTAACAACAACACCTGTACAGGCTTTCCATGAAGCAAGTTCGTACATGAAATTCAATGTGAATAAAGTGTTGAAAGGAAGATCTGTTAATTCAGCAATAGCTTCAATTTACTTGACATACTTTTAATATTTGAAGATTGCCTTACCGTAAACACCAACAACATTAAAAATCCACTTAGGGATGGGAAGCAAATTTTCAAACTCAGCAATAAATATTGAAAGAGGTTCCTTGAAATCATTCATCACAGGAGCCCATTAAACTTTTGGAGGAGCATCTATATCAACTTAATATCTAGGAGGATTATGGAAATGGAGAGGTCCTGGATGAGGAATCATAATTGCTGAGCTTAAGCCCAAGAACAATCCTAATAACAAAAGTGTTAATTTCATTATTAAATTTCAAAATTTTGTTTTCTTTTTGCTTGTTTTAGAAATTAAATAAATTATTGTTTGATGAATTTTCTTTAGAAGTTTTAAATCATACTAGCTGGATAATTAATGTATTATATAATTTAGATTTTATTGAAAGACAAAAACAATAAAAGAATTGAATAAATCCAGATATTCTTAGTTATCGTATTATAAAAAAGATTGGATTTTGCGATTCTTATAATCTAAAATTCTTATTCAGATTTTCTTTTTAGTATAAATTAAAATTATGTAATCTGCTTAGACATGTTTCTAATGATCAAATTTACAAAAAATGTTCAAAATTTCTTCTCTAATTAAATTATATGACCACATAAATACTCTAGAAGCTGTAAATGACGATTAATTTATCACATTAATAAACATACTTTATAGCCAAATACTAATAATAATCTTTGACTTCTATAAATCATAATTTCATAATTTAAATTAAAATAAATTCTATTTTAATTTATGTTAAAACTCTTTAAAAAAGAAGCAATTATAAATTATAGCTCATTATTTTTTAATATGATTTTACAAAAAATTTAATTTTTAATTGATTAGAATAAAAACCAAATATTTTAAATTTAATTATCAACATTTTTATTACTTAATTTGATAGAAAAAATTGTAATTGAATTTGAGTTATTTAGATTAATTACTGATTAACATTAATGATTAACAGATTTAATAGATCATTTTTTTATGCTTTTTTATCTAATTTGAGGCTATTATCAAAAAATTATACCACCTAACTAAAGAAAAACATATAATTAAACAGAAATAAATGGATTTTGAGAGCTTAAAAAATAACACGAATTCTTTAACTATTTAGGAAGGAAACTAGAATAATGAGAACGAAAGAAACAATAATTAATTGTGCTTGAAAAAAAAATAATTTTAAATTACTTCATTAACTATTTAACCATAATTTAAAAATACATTTTACCTGCATGGTGATATTGTAGTTTGCTTAAAGTAGCTTTCTTGTTTAAATATTTGTAGGAAATTCCATCATAATAATATTTATCGACATATTAACAATATTCGCATATGGAAACCTTAAAACTCTTCACCTTAAGATGAATAATTGTAATAAATTTTTATAGAAGCTAGTATTGAGAAGCCATAATCTAGTTTTTAAGAATATAAAGGATTGGCAGAAAGTTTAGTTTTACATGGTTCAACTGAATCAGAATACTTGTTTGGATAAAACTTGATAGAATGGTATAATTAAGGCTAAAAACTAATATAATTTGTAAAATAGTATTTTAATTACCTCGATGAGTAAAAACTGTTTGAGCAATATCTGGAATAAGAGGGTATGTATAAAAATGAGCTTTTATAAATGATATTCTAAACTTTAGAGTAACAAATTTGTAAAATAGAATTTTTTTAATATAATATTATTGAGTTTAATTAGAAAACTTGCTAATATGAAACAACTCGTATTGGTATATCTAAAGGTCTATCCTGCTTACTTGGCGCTGACGAACTAAGTTCACAATAAATTATTATAAGAAATGGTGCATTTGAATACTTAGACAATGCTACTAATTTAAAAATATAAAGGTAATAATTGATCTGGTATTCTAACTAATAATAAAATACTCATTCGTTTTCTAATAGTAGTATTTTTGATTGTTTTGTAGAAAATTAAGCCATTCTCCATACGCTAGATGACTACTAGCTACCTTGTAGGGTTTTATTTTAAAGAGTTCCTATCAAACATGATTTATTTAATAAATATCCATTATTATTTAAAATGCAATAAAGTTTATATAACAATCTTGGATATCTTCCTTATCCAGATTTGGTAAGCTTAGAGATAAAAATTATAGAAGTAGAACCCTCTGCTATAAGCTCTCTTCTATAATAAAGATCCTAACAAATAAATGCAGAGGGAGATTTTGACATTGAATACTTAAAGGATCAGTTAGAATATTCTGTAAGAAGTATGGATTTTATAGAAAAATTTTATGATAGTAACCTTTTAGTGAAGAAAAAAAGATTCCGTAGAAAAAAAGGTCATATAAATGATTGGGAGTATCTCAAGCATAAATATGAAGAATATAAGTAACAATAACAATTATAAAAAAATAATAATATATTTGAAACCAAAAAAATAGATGCTAATCCATAGCTATGAATAAAACAAAATTTTTTAAATAAATTATGTGTTAGTTGATAAATAAATAATAAATAATGAAAGATTTTTTAAATAATAAAAATAAAATTTAAAGCTAATTTTTTTTCAAATAAAAAACCATTTTTATTCTTAATTTAAAACAAAAAAAAAGGTTAAATTGTTAAAATATATTAAAAATTTTCTAGAATAAATAATTGAATATAATAATATTGATGCATTTTCATTTAAATTAACTCTTTGGTATTTTAATTATATGAAGATAAATTAATAGTAAAAAAATATTTGTATCGGAGATTTAAAGTAGTTAATTTTATGATTAAATGAGATCATTATTAATATTAATTATTAATCTTGCCATTTTGTATTTGTTTGATGCTTGTCATATCTTTTAGAAGGTTATTGGTTATCTCAGATCTCAAACTACTCTGCATATTATCAGATAATGAAATGTCATAGCTTTTAGATTGAATAGTATTTTTCTTGTGTCTAAATAAAGATTAATTGCTGTCTATCTGCTTTGATTACATTTTTTTATAAACATATTCAGATTCTTTTTATTCATTACTTATCTGTGTTATTAAAATATTATTTATTTCATCAGAGTCTGTTTGATTTTAGTCTTACTCTGAGATTAACATAAGTTTAGGTGAACTTTAGTTTATTGTACTATTTAATAAATTCTAATCATGGGCTTATAGTGTATTTGATCTTTTTTAAGAATAACCCTGTAAATTTATTGCAGCTGCACTTCCAAATAGATTTTATTTATCTAATTGCTCATTTTCTTCGTTAGGAACTTAGTCCGAATTAAATGAACCGTTTTCTAGAACTATAGTATTTTTAAGTTAAGGTGAGTTTTAATTAGATTACTTCTTTGATTTACTAAAATTCAATACAATCTGGTTGTTAAAGTTAGATTCTTTTTAATTCTTATTGTGTTATTCTTAGTATTCCTTTTCGTTAAAGAAAAATGATACTTTTTTATCGTTGCTGAGGAGACTATTTTACTTTTTTTTTACTGAACTTTAGTTTTAGCTTTAGCTTCTGATATTTGGAGGAATGTGTATTAAGTATTATTTGGGCTCATATTTTGATTTTTGTAGTCTATTAATATGTTATGTTTCTGGATTATTGTAAGGTACTTTGTGAGCTTAATTACTTTAAACTGAAAGTTAATCTGAGTGAATATCTTGAGAATTCAATTTAACTTAATGAACTCTCTCTGGAGAATACCTATACATTTAAAGGTTTTTTGGGTGATTTTATAAAGCCATCAAATCAATCATTCTATTATTTCTATCATTTGATTACTGTGATTATTTTTTAATTAAATTTACACTTAAGCCATCAAAATATAAATTATTATTTTCTTCTAAAGTTTTATCGTAGTATGTATTAAATATATCTTCTGTTGTTTTTTATTACTCCATCTTAAAAAAGTTTCTTTTACCATTTGATTTTTGAGATTTGTTTGAAACACCCTTATTAAGCTTAGGAATTTAGTGATTTATTTAGCTGTTTGCTTGCTTAGTTAAATTCTTACTATCTAGACCATTAAACAGCTAGTTTTATCTATTGTTAAGATTTGCTTCGTTTATGCTTAGGCCTCTTTTTTCTTCAATCATCTCATTAGGAATATATGTTTGATTAAACACATGTTTGATATTCATATCTAACATCTCTAGAAGTCTGCTATCTAAAACATTTTTCTTCTTTTTTTGTGTCATAATCTTATAAGAAATACAGGCATTAGTAGCCTTATCGATAGTGCTTTTCTCCTCTTAAAGCAAACTCCATGCCTCTTGAATGTTAAATTTGTCATTAATTTCATTAATATCTTCATTCTCCTTTTATAAAACTACTGGTCTAGGTAAAAACTCAAATAGTTCTCTTTAATTGTGATCCAAAAGAAGCATTTTTAGTTTATCTATTTCTACTAGTTTATTTAATATGTAAACTATATCCAGTCTTTAGACTACCTTTTTCATGCAATACTTAATCTACTTTTTCTTTTTATCTTTCTTAAAAAGAAAATATTTTATATAATCGAAAAAGCCTAGATTGAGAGAGTTTGTTTATTTTTATTCCATCATTTTGTTGAATTTTTTCATTTCTTTTATAGATAGTCGTTTTTTGCTCTCACTAAATTAACTCTTGCCTATTTCATTTAAATTATCACCAGTTGTGTTATTTTTATCCATGCTCTTTATCTTTGAGCTGTTTGAGTTCATTATGTTACCTTCATTCTCATTTTATGATTTAAAAATCGTTTTCTACTTTGCACGCTCTTGTATTAAATTTGCTACAAATTAAGTATCAGTTCTTTTATATGATACAAATATATCATCTGAGTCTTTCTATGTAAAACCAGATATTTTTTGCTAAAATTCAGTCTTAGCAGACCCATTTTTATTGATTTCTTAATTTTTCTATTCATTTACATTTTGTTTTTCTAAATTTAAGATAATATTTTATTCTTTAGTTTATTTTTCTTTCTCTTCTTAAAATTTTATGTCCTCTTTGCTTGCTAATTATTACTTAGTTTTTATATCTGATGCTTGAGACTTAATGACTAAATTTATATAATGCTGAGTAGGTTCATTAGGTATATCTCTTTCATTGTCGCTTATTTAGCTCTGTTAATCCTAATAAATAGGCTTATTTTATTAAATATTTTTTTGAATTTAATCCTTATTATTTTATCTAATTTAGTTTATATGTGATTCAAATGATTTAAATTCGTCAAATTTCTCATCGTTATCGTCTTTTTATGTTTTTTTATTAGTAAGAAGATTGAATTTTTGTGTATCTTAGTCAGTTTTCAGCTTTGAAAAGTCTGAGAGTTAGTTATCTTAAATTTGGAAATTATTTTTATTAAAATTAAAATTTTTGAGTTTTACTTTGCTCAACATTTATGAGCTTTCTAAAATTGGTTTTTATTCATAATTTATATCTTCATTTGTTGTTGTTTAAATATTTATTAATCTATCAGTTTATAATGTTTGCTAGTTTTATATTTAATTTATCTTATTTTGATAGTCTTACTTATCTAGAGGTTCTATGTGAATGCAATTGTTTTTATTATTAATCATCTACTCATCATTTTATTCCATAATAGTTTGTGTCTTTTTAAAAAGATCTTTTTTGTTAATCTTTATTGAGTTATTTTCTGAATCATTATTTGCTATATCTTAAGTTTTTACAGATTTTCTTTATTTAAAAAGCTTTGAGATTTTTTCTGGCAAAGTAAATCTTTTAACATACATAGATTTTTTGTATTCTGCTGTATCCTTCTTGATAAACTTCTTCTCTATATTATTTTGAAGTTCTTAGAATACATTTTATTTTGCCTAATTTAGAGCTTTTTGTTCTTATTCTGTTTATTTTTCCATATCTACATTTTTTCTTTCTTACTTTGAAAAATAAGATTTATCTACCTTTTAATCTTCCTTATTGTATAATTAAGCTTTCTTTTATAATTTACTGCTGTTTGCTAATTTATCAAGATCAATTTTTAATTAATCTTCATTAGCTTGGTTATTTTCAGTTATTCCTTTGCTATTAAAATTTTAATTTACTTAACTTGAGGCAGTAATTTATTACTGCTGTTTACCTGATCCGTTATTTTACTAAAAAGCTTGAAGCTCTGCGAAATTGAATAACTCATTTAGTAATTTACTTCTAAGAGAAAGCTTAACTATGGGTTTAGATATAAATCTTCCTACAACTAAAAGTGATTTTAGCAAACCTCCAATTATAGCTAATATACTCTATACTTTGAGGTATTTTCTATTGTAATATTTCTCAACATTACTTACAGAAATGATTAAATTTGAAACATTAGACGAATCTGTCTATTGTGGCTAAACTAATTAGCTTTACTAGTATATTAGTTAATATTATTATTAATAAGATTCTTAGACTAGTCCTCTGTCTGTGTTCACAGTAGTGAAAGCAAACAAAATTTCTAACCCAACATTTTTTAAAGATAATATATCCTTTCTGAATGAAAAAATAAAAGGATGATCATAAATATCAGGTCTAAATAAAAACTGCTTGAAATTTGCAGCAATTTAATATTAACTCAAATTTTGGCCTTTGATTTAGATTATTATGCTTTAAAAATTAATCATCTAATTCAAGTTTTAGTCCTATATAATAAATGCCATACCATTATTTATCCATTTTATATCTAAACTCTACTAATACTAAGAGTTAATTTAGATATAAAATATTTTAATTTAAATCTACCCGCTTTAAACAAGTTATTATCCATTCAAAAATGATGATGAAGTTGAATCTTCTATTGAAAAAATCATTTACAACTCATCCCATTACGAGTAGATATCATTTTCACCATCAAAAAATAACTCTTTGTAAAGCATATCTGGATTTTATCTGACTAAAAAGTCTGAACCTATCTATCTTGAACCTAAAAATGTTGCAATCACTACACAAATTGTTAAAAGAGTTCCAAAAAAAGTTTTATGAGTCTTCTTCTGCTTTAAAGTAAGTTCAATGTTCCTTCCGAAAACATCTAAATTCCTTGAGTATTTTAACAACTTCTTCATAATAATAAAAATAATATATAATTGCTACTTTTTTAATTAAATTGAATTTTTTCTAAATTTAAAGTAATAAACAAAATCTTTTGTTTTTTTTCAACTATTTGATTATTGGTATATAACTACAAATCTAAGATCCTTATTATTTAGTTGAAATCACTCTCATTTATACAGTTTTCTTATCAGCTGCTTTCATAATAATAATCCAAATTATATGTCAGTAATTATAAAACTATATCATTTTTTTATTTTTTAAATACATAATTCTTTCTATATTTTTTTATCATATACATATACTACTTTTTAAATCAGTAAAACCAAAAACAGGAGATAATTTAAAGTTGATTAAAAAATAATACAATAGATAAAAAATCCTTTATAAAAGAAAAAATCTGCAGATATGAAGAGGATATGCTAAATTAAACTTATTTAAAGTACCGTTATTTTTAAAATTTATTTAAACTTATAAAGAAAAAGCATGATTAATGCAAGCAATTTAATTTTTAGAATTTAAAGATCAATATGAAATCTAAATAGCAAGGAGGAGTCTTGAGGTGTTTAATTAAAATAAATTTTTATAGATGAATTTCTGATTTTTTTTACCGATTCGAATCCTTAAATTGTCAAAAAATATTAAATTTTTTAAATCAAATACAAAAAAAAAACATTTTGGTAAGATATTTAAAACAAAATCAAAAAATAAATTATTTTTTATTTAATATGAGAAAAAGTAATATTTTAGATTGAAAATAAATTATTTTGTATTTACTACATATATAAATAGAATTAAATGTTTAAAAAAATTATAAAATACATAGATTTAATGCAAAGCTTGCAAAAAATCTAAATTTATGAAGAGTTAACGCACGATATTTAAAAAATTAACAGGTGAATATCATTAGTAATAATTATATTATTATGATAAAATGGATCTGTCTCTTTTGAATTGCTTCTAGACTTTTTTAATGAAATATCAATATAAACTAAAATAGAGTTTTACATATTTTATAATAAGTTTTTATTAAAGAAAAATAAAAGAATCCATCAAAGAAAATAAAAATAAATGTAGGAAGGAACCTTAATATTTTATTAATGGGATTTTTACAAAATTCTAATTAAAGTTGAAAGAGAGATCATTAGTAATTAAAATACAGAAGAATCCTTTTTAAATTTTTTAAATTTGATTAAATCAAACAAAAGTTAGCAAATAATATTTAATTTATACCAAAAATTATATTTCTTTGATAAATAGATAATCAAGATATTATTCTTATTTTGTAAAAAATTGCATATTCTATAAAAATATCTAAATAAAATACAGTCTAATAACTTAAAAACTATTATAATAAACATAATCCAATATTTCTGTAAAATGATATATTTTCAATTTAATTAATTAATTAAATAAGATGATATTTGAATTTTCATTTATGCTTTTCTTCCATTTCATTTTTCAAATATTTAAATGAAAATAATGAGTTTAAACTGTAAGCTATAAGTCTGATCTTATTTTTAATATCTAATAAATATCTTTATCCTAAGAATCAGTTATTTTAGATATTTTATATCTTTTATAACATACTAATATTAGAATAATATTTTTATGTCAAATTCATGTTTTTCAGCTTACTTCTCAAAATAATTTAATATCTCAATTTATTTATGATTTACTACTAAAGAAATACTTAATAGAAAGTCTTAAGTTGAATAGAATACCTTCTATTAACATATTTCCAGATGATTACTATTTTTTTAATTTTTAAAAATCTTAATGCTTAAACAACAAATAAATTCATTTACTCTAAAAAATATATAATTAACTCTTTATCTGCATTAATTTTTTTGGAAATTTTTACTATTTATATGTTTTCCTGATTAGTACGCAATATTATAAAAATAAACAAAAGTGCTTTAAAGCATTATACAAAGAATAAGAATTAATTTTTCTTGACTTTAGGTGAACATCTTATTTTATTTAAATATTTTAGATTTAATTTTGATAATTTTATTTAATTCAGATTAATTATATTATATCCAAATAAATATTTTAGATTCCTTAAAATATTCTATTCAATCTATAATAAATAATTAAATTTTTATGGCTTTAAAATTATGTTAACAAGACTATAAATTTATTTTTAATGTTTTCAATCTTTTTAAAAGTTCAAAGTAAAAAATTCAAAGATTATAAGAATTTAAGATATTGCAAGATATATTTTTTGATTATTATCCAAAATATGCTTAGTTACAGAAATAAAAATAAGGTAAGTATTAACTTTATTTTGATTTACTTTTATAATTTAATTATAATAATTTTGAACTTTTAATAAAAAATATATAAGATTGAGAGCAGAAAGTAAGTTAATAGCTAACTCACATCTTAGGAAGGTTATCTTCACAATCTAAGAATATCAAAATCTTCAAAAAATTAACACATTTTAGCTTTTTTAGATAATAATAATTTATTTTTTATACCTATTATGAACTCATCAAAAGATTTTGAAAGAAATTAAGAATAAATAATCAACCAGTTGTAATCAACAATTGAAATACTGCTAACAGAATATAATCCTACTTAAAATGTATAAGAATATGATAAAACAAACTCGACAAAAAATGAAAGTGATTGCAATTAATCAGATAGCTCATAGTTTATTTGCTCACCATTTTGTACTGACTTTGTTACTGTACATAAAAGAAATAAAAAAATCAAAAAGGAATTGTTTATTGTAGAATACAAAAAAAAATTGACTTAGAGTTAGGAAGAACTAATCGCTGAGCTGAGGTAGAAAAATTTGAAATTTACTAAAGATTATTTGGATATAATTGTAGTAGCTATGGAAGAAAAGCACTACTATTTAAAGAGCTTTTTAACTTCTGGAGGACAATCAGATATATTTTAAGGGTATCATTAAAATGAAGAGGGAAAGACATAAGATAGAGTCTTCAAAATTATAAAATCTGATTCAACAGATTATTAAGATTAAATGAGTGAATATAATTTATTGAAATCAATATCATATCCTATAAATATTATTTAGTTTTATGATTTAATTTATATTGAATCTATGTCTATTTGTATAATAATCATAGAATTATGTGAGAAAAGCTTAGAAGAAGAATTAAGATAAATGCAAAAAAATAATGTGGTATTTACATAAGTTCATTTTGCTTAAATCTTGTTTGATCTTATTGACGGGTTGATAGAATTAAGAGCGCACAATATCATTCACTAAGATATTAAACCTTAAAATATATTGAAAACCATTCTGGGTAACTATGTTTACACTGACTTTGGAATATCTGGCTAGCTTAAGGGGAGCGAAGTTGAGATTAAAGGCTATACTCTTTACTTTAGTCCACCTGAATAGCTTACATAGCAATGGATTTCTAATTATAAAGGCGATATTTATTCTCTGGGGAAAACTTTTTAAAGATTAATTTATTTCTACAGAAGTTGTTAGAAAGAAGAAAATTTTGATAGTCCCTTTTTATAAGAATTAGTATAAATTATAGAAAGTCGAATGATTATTTAATCAAGTAATGATCGGATAGACTGCTTAGATTTAATTCAATCTATTTATGAGATAGTATTGCATTAGGACTTAAAAAGTATATCAGCTTTTTATTTGGAGAAAATAAATAAAATTATTTCTTCAAATAAATATGACAATAAAAAGGATATTCCATTTGTGCTAAAAGCAAAAAAAATATACAGTTAACTTCACTTACAAATTAGGTTGCATTTGAGTAACATCATCCTATTTAAAGATTAAATAGATGCTGTTTAAATAGATTTTCTATTGCTGAGTTCTAAAATACCTCTTCAGCAGATGAAAAATATTCCAGATTGTATTTAGTAGATATCTATATGCCTATTTGATTTAGGGGAAATAAAAAATGCTTTGAAATATTAGTAAGAAGCTTTAGACTTATATAAAAAAATATTTACTGAAAATCATCAGTCATTAGCAACTTCTTATAATAATTTAGGTGAGTTGTATGCAATTTTAGGCTAAACCTAAACAGCTTTAGAATTTCAAACAAAATCTCTCGAGATGAATAAATCCTTGTACAAAAACGCTCATCCATCCATTTACATTTGCTTGAGCAATATTGGAAAGAGGTTTTCTGAATAGGGAGATTATTTAAAGGCATTACAATATTAAAATTAATCTCTTAAAATGAGACAAACCTTATATCAAGGAAATCATTAATCAATAGCTAATTGTTTGAATATAATTGGAGGACTACATGCAAAACTTAATGAACCTAAAACTGCACTAAAATTTTAACTAGATGCACTTTTAATGTACAGAGAAGTACTTGAAGAAAATCATCCTGAAATAGCTGCTTGCTTAAATAATGTAGGAAAAAGATATGACGAGATAGGAGAGAATACTATTGCCTTAAACTACTTAACATAAGCTTTGACTATGAGTAAATTGCTATATAACCACGATCATCCGATGATAGCTACTTCTCTTCATAATCTAGGATAACTTTATGCTAAAATAGGATAACCATAAAAAGGTTTATAGTTTTAAATAGAAGCTCTAAAAGTTAAAGAAGGAATATATCCTCCAAATCATCCTAAACTCTCGCAAACTCTCCATAACATAGGATAAAGGTATGCAGAACTAGGTAAACCATAAACAGGTCTGTCTTATTAGCTAAAATCATTAGACATTAGAAAGAAATTTTATTAAGGAAATAACTTAAATACAGCTTAATCCCTTGATAGTATTGGTGAAAGATATGCAGAACTCAAAGATTACTAAAAAGCCCTTTCATTTCAAAAAGAAGGTTTAGAAATGCGTAAAGCCTTATTGAAAGGAAATCATGTTTTTATAGCATCATCTTTAGAAAATGTAGGAGAAAGATATGCATAACTAGACCAAAAATAAGTTGCATTAACTCACTAACTACAGGCTCTCAAAATGTATAAAAAGCTATATCATGACGACAATTATCACAAAGCATGTTGCATGAACAGTGTGGGAAAGAGATATGATGAAGTTGGAGATTTAGAAAATGCTTTGAAATATTAACTTTTATCTCTAGAAATGAAAAGAAGAATATTTTAAACTAATCATCCAAGCATAGCATAATCATTAAATAACGTAGGTGAAAGATACTCGAGAATGGGAAATATCTAACAAGCTGTTAAGTATTAGCTTTAATCTCTTTAAATGTATGAGAGTATCTATGATAAAAATCACCCTTATGTGAGGACAATATTACAAAATATAATTAGCAAATACATTTTATTAAAATAATTTGATTAAGTCAACAAATATTAAAAGCAGTTGGCAGAAAGTAACTTCCAGAAAGATAAGCAGTAAATCCCATTTTCAAAATCATCGAGTTCTGATTAAAAATAATAAGTTGATAAATAATAAAATGACCAACCTTAAAGCTTGTAAGAATTATAAAAATCTTGGTGAAATCAAATAAAAAAAACAAACAAAAACATTTAAAAAATATTTAATTGAGCAAATAAATAAAATCAATTTTTCTCTTAAAAAACTAATTAAATCAATAATTAAAAAATTTTATTTTGGTATATTTAATATAAAATTTAGCAATAAAAAATAGTTAAATTATCATCAATTAAACTATCATAAAAAATAAACTAATTAAAATATTTCTGTAAATTATATAAAAATAAATTAATTTTGCTTTTTTGTTAATAAAATAAAATTAAAAAAAATTCTTTCGTGCGTGTTTTATGAATTTATTTTTTAAAAAAATGTTAAGTTTTTCATATTATAAATATGGCTTAAATTGCTTGCTCTTTATTTAATATTTAAAATTAAACTTTTGCAAAAAATTATTATTATTATTTTACTTAAAGGGTTTAATTACATGAAAAAATAATTAAATAATTTAATTTAATTTGATACAAAATTTCTTTGATTTAATACTTTTGAATAAAAAAAATGTTTTTAGCTATAAATAATAAAATTACTCAAATAGAAGATGTAAAATATGTTAAAATTAATTAAAATATATTATTAATTTATTCTTTTTTGTTAAAAGTTTGAGTCTTAAAACTTAGACCTTATTTAGAAGCTAACTATCTACAAAAAGTTTTTATTACTTAAATTTAAAATAATTGGTTTCTTAATATATTTTTACTTCAAAGGTTTGATGAGAGTTCACAAGATAGTATTATAGATTTAGGAACAAAGATATCTAAATGCACCAATCTTAAAATTTTAGACTTAGACCTGTAGTATTAAAGTTTAATTTTAATTAAATTTTAACCTTTTTATTATCTTTAGAAACAATTCCATATTAGAAAAAGATGTTTTAAACCTCTTTAATGCAATATATACTTGCAATAAGTTAGAGTAGTTTAGACTGGTAATAGCGTAAATAAACAAATAAATAAATATTGTTTATTATTTTTATTTGGTAATTTATTTTATAATAATTAGAGAAAATAGAATAGGATTGTTAGGAACAGAAGCAATAGCTTAAAATATCTAGAAATTATAAAACTTATAATAACTTTAATTAAATTTATAGTAAATACTATTTGTTTTATTTAAGAAATCAACTAATTTTTATTATTAGAGGTACAAATTAGACTAAATAATCTATTTTTTTCTTAGTAGACAATCTTTCAAGATGTGCTAATCTCACAGCACTCAACTTAATGCTTAAGTAGAACTATTTTTAAGTGATAAAATTTTATAAAATTTGAAATAATCTTAGGAATAACATGATAGAAGATGGGGTCATTCAAATAGCAAAGAGTCTTTAAAATTGCAAAATTTTATAAAATCTCTAATTAAATGTCAGGTAAATTAATAAATTAGAAATGTTGATTTAATTTTATCTTTTTTAATTCAGCTTTAACTTTATCAAAGGTTGTGATTTGGTCAGTTTTGGATCAGAGATTTCTAAATGTACAAATTTAGAAATTTTGGGTTTAGCAATTTCGTAAAATAATATTTTTTTGATTGATTAAGATTAAATCTTTACTTAATTAGAGGAAATAAGCAAATCACAATAAATGATGTTGAAGATTCTCTTCTTAACATATAAAAACTTCCTTAGTTATTTGATTTTAGCCTTAATTTAGAGTAAACTTATTAATTTTTAAAACAATTCTCCAATTAATATTTTGAAATAGTGGTCTCTTTGGTGGATAAAATAGTATTTAATGTGATTATTCTAAAAGTGTTAAAAATATACTTAGCTGCTAATCATTAACTAAATTTGATCTAAGCATATCGTAAATTATTCTTACTTTACTGAAATTAAGTTCGTTTTTTTATTAAAAGCTATATTAGCTTATCTAACACTCAGCTTGAAAAAATAGCAGCGTCGTTATAGTCAGCTTCTAATTTAGAACATTTAATACTGAAACTGGAGTATTTTTTTGTAAAAATTAAGATGTTTTTAACTTTTTATTAGAAATAATTCAATAAGTGATGAAGGCTTTATTAAATTATCTTAAGCAATTTCACATCTAAATAGGATAAAAGTTCTGAAACTAAATTTAATGTAAATCAAGAATATTAAGTTAAAAAAATTTAAATTTCTTTTTATTAAAAAAGTCTAAAATAAGTCGAATAAAATGGAATTAATTCTTTTGCTGATTCTATTAAATTATTAAAAGATTTACAAAGTCTTGAGTTTATTATGAAGTAACTCTTTTTATAATTAAATAAAAATCTCATCTGCCATTTTATAAAATCACAAGTTAAAACTTAAACTTAGGAGAAAGTCTCTCATTATTAGCCTAGAATATTCAAAATATTGCCAATTTTAAATATCTTAAGCTAGAATTCACGTAAGTTAACATTTTTATTAAAAATTTTTAAAAATCTAAATTGAAATTAACTATTTTTTATATTTGTTTTTATAACTTCCTCAACTTAGAAATATTACCATCTACTCTACTTTTTTTAATTTACATTTTAAAATAATTAAACTTTTTTGATTTGCATTTAATAAATTTTAAATTTGTAGCTTCAAAGAATTTTCAAATTTTTAAAAAATCGTCAACAAAAAATTTTAAATAAAGAATATTTCAATTTAACATTTTAATTAAATTAAAATATTTTTGTGAATTTAAATTACAAAAGATTTCAAATTTTATAATAATATTTTTAACTTCAATTTTGAATTAATTATATTGCTTATTTAATTTTAGAAACACTATTATTTTTTTATAATTTAAAAAAAATTAGCTATACTAAAATTGAACATATTTAATTACAAAGATTTGCAAGTATAATATCGAAATGCAGATAGCTGTAAGTTGTTGGCTTAAAATTTCAGTAATTTATAATTATCTTAATTAAATAAATACATATTATTTATTATTTAAAGCTTTCTTCTCACGTTTATCAAAGCAAGAAAATCAATAGCTACAAAATTAAAGAAAGCACATAGATTAGTTATTTGTAATTGAGTAAATAAAATTAGCACTATTTGTTTGTTTGTTTGTTTGTTTGTAGTTTGTGTTTAAAAAATAAAGTTAATATTTTAATAAATTTTTAAATAATTTTTAATATCCAAAAAAAATTTTGTTATATATGGGAAATAAACTCAGTCAAGATAAAGTTATGGAAGTTGATAAAAGGTATTAAGGATAGATTTTAATTATTGTGAGTTAAATATTTAACATTTTTAGTTTAAATCAAAATTTTAAACTCAAATAAAAATGATGCTAAGCTTATTCAAATAAAAAAATTTTTTGTTTATTTTAAATTTACATCAATTTATTTTAGTTAGAAGAGAATGGGGTCAAGATTTGCTATACGATTGTTATATCACTTAACAAAATACTAAAATTTAGAGAGATTTTATTTAAATTTGAAGTAATTTTATTTTGAATTGCTTTAAATTATTAAATAACTTGCTTGATTTGTCTTAGTAACAATTTTATTGACTCAGAGGGAGTTTGTGGTTTTAACTTGGGTAAATTAAACAAGCTACAACACTTAAAATTTAGTATTAGGTAAAAATACTATTTTATTTTTTTTATCTACAAAATTTATTAATTTCTTTAATAGTGAAAACATAATATGCAGCATAGGTACTGAAAGCTTAGGATAATAAATAAAATAATTTAAAAAATTGTCATCTTTGGATATATGTTTGAGGTAATTTATTATTCTTTTGTAAATATTTAAACTAAATCTGAACTAGCTATAATTAAAAAATTGGTTCAGAAGGTATTATAAAATTCTCTCAAATCCTAAGTGAGCTTGCTAATCTTAGTTCTATTAGTTTAGACTTCTAGTAAATATTAAATTTTTATATAATTCTTATAAAAATTTTAAATAATTTAGCAGAGTTGATTTAACCTCTTAGGGAGTAATTTATCTTGGTTAAAAATTACAACATTGTAATCAATTAAGCAATATTGTGTTATATCTTGGGTAATAATATTTGTATGCTAATTTATAATTTACTATTTAATATAAAAGACATAACATGATTGATTAAGAAGGCTGTTTGTAATTAGCTTATTCTCTTTTTAATTGCCCAAAATTATAGAAACTTCATTTAGGATTAGAGTATAAAATTATTCAATTTAATAAAACTTTTCTATTTTTATTTATATATAAAGGCATAATAATATAGGTTCTTAAGGTTTTCAATAAATTGGAAATTAAATATTACATTCTCAAACAATAAAAAATCTTAGTCTTTAAGTAAAGTAAAACATGATCTATTAATTTATTTAGATCAATAAAAGTGTTGGTTAGTTAATTTTTAATGTTTTATTTGTATATTTTTTTCATAGTGATTGTGGAATTGACAAAGAAGGTGTAACTTAATTTGGGAGGTTTATAAAAAAAAATTAAGTATTGCTATCATTTAAAATCGACATAAAGTAAGCTAATTAGTTTTAAAAGCAAATAAAAATAATTATTTTAAAGATGGAATAAGCTTTAGTAATTTGAAATAAGTCAAATGATACATCGAATAAATAAATTCAAGAGACTAGTACAGCTCTCAGTAAAGTTTTGAACTTAATTAATGAGTTAAGTTGTATATTTTAAATAGCTTGTTGTTCAAATATATATTTTTGAATACTATTTATTAAAATAAAAGATCTCATTTGTAAAGATAAAATATTTTTTTTATTTTTTAATACAATTAACTAATTAATAAAAAATTATACTTTAAGACATGCTATTTTAGTTAAACCATTGCTATTTTTATCTTTTATTTCAATAAAACGTGTAAATTTTATATATAAGCTTTGCAAGATTTGAGAAAAAATAATTGAACAAATTTAAAAGAATATAAAAATTTCGTATATATTTTTATATTTAAAACATATCATTTTATTTTTATTTGGATTTCATATACTTAAATATAACAAACAAAGTAAATTTACACACAAACATCTAATTAAAAGCTTTAAACATAATAATATATTAATTAATAAGAGCTTAGTAATTTAAGATAAATAAACTATTCATAGATAAATTAAATAATATTAATGACTCTTTTTATAATAGATTATTCATTTTTAAATATTTTTTATTTTAATTATTCTTTCATTCACGATTTTTATATAATCATCTATCAATATAATATTGTGACTCAACTCGCCAGCTAATTTGAATATTGCATTTAAATATAATTATGATAAATTAATGATTTATTGAAAATAATGAGTGAGAATCAATTTTAATACAAAGAAAAACACTTTCTTTGAATTTTGTATTTTTTTGGTTTGAGAGAAGTTTTGTAATGATAAAAAACTAATCAAAATTTATTATTAATTTAATTATTAGGAACTAAAATTAAATACCCTGCCCAGTTTTTTTATAAATTACAAAGTTTATTTTTTATTTTTAAATGAAAAACGCGTATCAATAAAATGTAGTAATAGGCAATAATTGTTTATTTAATTTATGAAATGGTTCTTTTCGCATTTAAAAAGCATAAGCAAAAAATCAATCAGCTTATTTTAAATTGAATTTCAGTTATTAGCGCCTATTTATTCTTACAGAAGATTGTTATTTTTAATAAAGTCAAAATCTTTTAGAGCTAATAAAAAATTGATTTTTCAAAATTTAAGTCTATCAATCTTATTAATTATTTATCCTGTAGAGTTTTCCTGTAAATTGAATTAAAAACTACTCTTCTTGCTGAAAAAATAAATTTTATTAAATTTATTGTGAAATTTAGAAAATCAATGATTTTGATTATATTCATTATGATTAAGTATATCTTTTCTGATTAGTATACATAAATCAATGAATTTTTATTTTTAATCTGAAAAAAAAAAAATCAAAATAATTTTACCTAACATGTATATCAATCCAAGGTTCAATCTTAAAATATTTAGATATGAAGTATTCTTTACATTTTTAAAATCATGCATAAAATACTGGATTTTCAGATAGTCATAATTTAAATTATATTTCATTAAAGAAATTAGTGGAAAAACATCATATACAATACAATTCTTTCTATTAGATATTTTTTACAAAAAGTGGAAAAATATCTTATACAATACCATTCTTTCTATTATATATTTTTTACAAAAAGTGGACAAATCTGAAGGAAAATATGATAATTTATCATTAGCCCAATTTTTTAATTTTCAAAATATAAATCAAATATCATAGTATATATCATATATCTATAGATAAGAAGGTGTAATTTAAAAATATTTTAGTTTGAGAAATTTTTTTACATTTTAAAATACTCTTACAAACTCTGCTGAAATAAATAAAACATGAATTATATACTGTATATATTGATCTTAATTCATAGAACCATAATTTAAATTATCTTATTCAATAGGATCAGTGGATAATTACTGTACGTAATACATTTCTTTCTATTATATATTTTTTACTTAAATATGCATAAATCTGAAAAATCATCTTATTTTATCTTACATTCCATTTTTAATTAAAGAATATTTAAAAAATTTTTTTAAATAAAGACCAGATGCCATATTTTATACCATATTATTCATTGATGAGAAGATAAAATATTTTAGATTGAGATATTTTTTTACGTTTTTTAAAAATGCCTAGACAGATTTATATGAAATTAATAAAATATGAACTATCAAACTCAATTTAAATATAAAAATTATATAACCTTACTCTATGATCAATATATGAGATTTTTATAGATTCATAATTGAAATGATATTTTTATGGGGTGGGTTGACAGACATCTTCATTATACCTTTCTTTCTATTTCATAATTTTTTACTTATAATACATTCAATTTTTAATTAAAGAGTGTTTCAAATATTTTAATTTAAATACAAAAACAGTTTTGCTGTAATTAATTTTATTATAAAACAAAAAAAAAAACAAAACAAAAAATAGAAAGGAAGAAAAGAAAAGAAAACTTATGAGCGATTGTAACTTTGATTTCTAATTACAAGCTGAATCTTCTTATGGGAATGTAGTGGAAGACTGTTAAGAATATCTTAATGAGAATGTCTATCCTAGAAATAGAAGGAATTTAAGATGCTAAAATTAATACTCATTTAGCTTTAACTCTAGAATCACTGATTGTTAAGAAAAAGAAAATCTACATGAGGGTCATCTCCATCAACAAACTGAAAGCACTAACTTAGGAGAGTTTTAGGATAATAATACTTCATAAGAAAATAATTAGAGCTAAGAATATTAATAATAACATCATTATTTATCTGATGATAGTTAAATCATATAAGAAGAATCGAAGACCTAAGAGAGCTAAAATTATCACTAAAATTAAAATCTTAATTCCTACTATTAATAGAGTAGTAATCAACTTGGATTTTCTTATAACAATCTTTAAGATTAAATAAACTATCCTCCATCGATTCAAAATTTAACCAACATAGATGAGCTTAACCCTTGTTTTATAAATTAAGTCCCATAATCTATTAATAATCAAAGTCAATTTGAATCAACTCAAATGTTCTCTAGCAAAATCTTTCATCAATGTAGAGAAAATAACAACATTCAAGAGGATCATCTGCATCAAAAAACAGAACGCATTGATTGCCTGCCACCAGAAAATAATCAATTTGCATGGCCTTATAACAATTATTAAGGTTAAATAAACTAACCAACATTTTTTCAAAACTAAACTGGGTAAAATATTTCTAGCATAGATGAGTTCAACTCCTCTTATACAAATTAACACCCTCTATGTTTTACTAATCAAAATTAATTGCAATTAACTTAAATACGTTCTAGTTAATTCTTAAGTGAACTCAAAGAAGATAAAAGAATTTTGAATAAAAAACTATTGAATTCAAAATAAAGTTAAAATGAACAAAGCCTTTAATCTAAGACAAGCTCAGCTAAGTAAAAGGCAATAAAAAAGCGTAAAGTTGTAGAGAATGACAAATATGTCTGTAAATTTTGTATTTTAAAATACAAAAATCATAGCGGTTTAACTAATCACGCAAAAAAAAAACATTAAGGATTGAAAACTTCTGATATACAATTGAATCCTAACACAACTTTAGGTAGACCTCCTAAACCAAATAATTGATACTTAGAATTATACTTTATTTATTAATTTATTTAAATTGATAATTAATATAAGTGTAGTTAGTATATGTATGGTTTTTATCATTTATATTATTTATAAGGAGTTTTTACATACTGTATACCCCAAATAATTAGTCTCTAAACATAAATAATTGTTTTTTAATTTTGGATTTTCTTAACATTTTTTAAAATAATTAATTTCCACTTCAGGAGATTTTATATACCTGAATGGCTATAAAGTAGATATATAATTTTATTTGAAAATAAAATATTAAAATGATCTTAATATAGATAATAAATGTTTTTATTTTCTTTGCTATTTATATTTATTTTTCAAAAGATATTTTGAAAAAAACAAAATTTAAATAAAAAGGATTGCATAATTTATTAAAAAATTAACTTTAACTTCTTTCTGATAAATGCTATCTGGATTTTTTTTACGATTTGCTTCTATCAAAAATAATTATTAAAATCAAGCTTATAAAGCTCAATATTAAGAATAAAATGCTGTAATTAGCTAAAGTATTATTGTTGACTAGATTTTTAATTACTAAATTAAATATTCTATAAATAATTTCATGATTTCCTTAATATAAAATAAAGATGATAGTTATTAATTACATTTTTATATAAAGAAAAATACTAATAGATCTAATAAACTTTAATTACTGATTGATGAATAGTTAATAAATATTTTTGATAAATTATTATGAAAAAACTAACTGGTATTGTCTTTACAGTTTTGAGTAAAATAGATAGTTGATTTTTCAATCTATCAAAATAATTTAAAAATAGAAGATACATGGTATTAGTTACTTATTGAATTGGTATTTTCTTATTTAAAAATAATCAATCAATTTTAAAAGACTTTTTATTTAACTATATAATAGTATTTTTATAAGAACACTTCTAAAAGATCATATTTACGTGGTTTTTAAAATAAACATTTTTTATCTGAATATAAGAGAAATTGTTTTCAATTTGATGGAAAAAATACTACAAATTTAAAAGCAATCAATAAATTTAACTATTTATTTGTTAAGTTAATAGTTTTTTTACCAGATGATTTTTTAATAGATTATGCATGTTTAAGTGATTTATTCAAGGTTTTTAATTGTAAGGTATAATTCTGATAAATGCTATCTGGAAATTTTCTTTAATTAAAAAAAGTATTTCCAAATTACGTCACAAAAGAAAATGTACAGTTTCTTAGTACTGATTTTTAAGAAAATTTTTTTATCCAGTTTGGAAAAAATAGATTTTAAACTGTTAAATGCATCAAAATAATTTTAAATAGAAGATATTTGCTTTTATCTACTTTATTTTTATAAGAACGATATTAATAGATCACAATTTCATGATTAATTTAAAGTTTTTTAAATATGCATTTTTCTATGGATTAAAGAGAAAGTGTTACTAATTTAATCGAAAAAAATGCATCAAATTTAGAAGCTATCAATAAATCTTTTTTGTTAATTTAATAGTATTTTTATTATAGAAGAATTTTGAATTGATTATATATGTTTTAAGTTATTAATAGTGTTGATTTTTTCTGATAAATGCCATCTGGAAATTTTTCTTAAACAAATGAAAAACTTTTATTTACTTTTGTAATTATTGGATAGATTCTTTCAAATTAAATCAAAATTTATCAATTAATTATAAAAGTGTTTTAATAGATCTTGTTTGCGCAATTTATTGTAAATTTTTTAAAAAGCAAAATATTAATTTTTTTTCTGGTAAATGCTATCTGGAAATTTTCTTTAACTGTAAAGAGAAGCTGTTTTGATTTGATTAAAAAATACATCCGAATGATTTATAAAGATATATACTATGTAATATGAGGTTTTTAGACCATAAAATATATATTGTTAAGATACTCATTTATAAATTAATGCTTTATTTAAAATATTTTAATGAATTTTTTAAAAAACTTGTAGGCTTTGTTGGCTTCTACTATATTTTTGAGTGCTTATGCTTTTTAAAAACTAACAAAAATATATAAAAAAAGTTTGAATAGAAAAATTTTGTTTTCATGTGTAATACTTTATTATAAATTTCACTAATTTAAGCTTTTACCCAAAAATAGAGAAATTTTACTTATGTTTTTATTGTCTATTTGATCATTCATTCTTTTAATTATTATTTAAAACTAAAGGCAAAAACACTTTTTTATAAATATATTTTTAAATAAAACAAAAAAAGAGTAAAAAAAAAACTAATGAGCCTAAAAAACTTTGATTAAGAAATACAACTTCCAGATCCTTATTAGGATAATTATGAATGTTAAAATGTATAAGCTAATGAACATTTTTACTGTAGAAAAACACCAAAGCTAAGCTGCTAAAATTAATACTTGATTAACCTTAACTCTCAAATAACTGCTTCTTAAGAAAAAAAAAATGCTCAAAATATGAAATACCTTTAAGATACTGAAAGCACTTAATGTAAATATCTTAATAGCGATAATATTTCATCAGAAGATATTCAGACTGTCAATTAGTAAGACTAACACAGTTATTTAACTTAAACTGGTGAATACATATAAGGTGAAAATAGCCATTAAAACAACTAATATTATCAACAATAGTAAAATACTAATTAATCATTTGGCAATTCTCCTTACTTTTAAAATAATAATGAATATTAAATGAGCTAACCAAATTTCATTCAAAATGAAATCCAACCAAATAATTAAAACTTTAATGATGTGGAATTCAACAACGCTGACTTTACAAATTAATAATAATTATAATCTTTTGAAAACATATTTGATTAGAATTAAATCAATCCTAATTAAATATAAAACTAATTTTAACCTGTTAAGAGCTGCCAAAATTAGTACTTGATTAACAATAATTCTCAAATCACTACTTTTTAAGAAAAACAAAATGCTTAAGATATGCAAGCCCATTAATATATTGAAAGCAAATAGTATAAATATCTTAATAATGATATTATTTCATCATAATATATTCAGAATGTCAATAATTTAGACTAACAAAGTTATTTATCTTAAACTAGTAATTACATATAAGGCGAAAATAACCATTAAAACAACTAATATTATCAATAATATTAAAATAATAATTAATCATTTGGCAATTCTCCTTACTTTTAAAACAATAATGAATATTAAATGAGCTAACCAAATTTCATTCAAAAATAAATCCAACCAAATTATTAAAATTGCAATAATTTAGAATTCAACAATAATGACTATACAAATTAATAAGAAGAATAATCTTTTGAAAAAATATTTGATTAGTATTTAATCAATCCTAATTAAATATAAAACCAATTTTAACCTGCTCAGAGCTGCCAAAATTAATACTCGATTAACATTAACTCTCAAATCACACAAATCGCTACTTTTTAAGAAAAACAAAATGCTCAAGATACTCAAGCCCTTCAAAATATTGAAATTACTTAGTATAAATATCATAGTAATGATAACATTTCATTAGAAAATAATTAGAATAACAATTATTAAAACTAAAAAATTTATTTTGGTTAATAGATATAAGGTGAAAATAACATCTTAAGCAACTATTAATATCAATAATATTAAAATACTAATTAATAATTTGGTAAATCTATTTGCTCTTAATATATTAATGAATATTAAATAAGGTAACCAAATTTGATTCAAAACAAAATCCAACCAAATCATTAAAACTGCAATGATTTGATATTCAATAACCACGGCTTTACAAATTAATAATAATAATGTACCGAAAAAAGATTTTATTAGAATTAAATCAACCTTAATTAAATATATAACTAAAATCAAACCACTCATTATCATACTACGAATCAAAATATTTAATATGAGCAACAAATGATCTCCATTTAAACAGAAAGCCAATTAAATATTTAAGAATAAATTTAGACTACTTTAAATTAGAAATATCCTTAGGGTGATAAATTTAAATGTTCAAAATGTGGAAAAAATTACAAAGATAGAAGTGGGTTAACTAATCATGCTAAGATAAAGCATATTGGTTATAAATCAAGTGAGTTACAAATTAACCCAAACACAAAATTGGGTAGACCAAAAAATCGATGAAATATTTCGTTTCTGCAATTTTATTGAAAATGCTAACGAAAAACTTTTAAAAAATAAAATTATTGAATGTTCTAAATTTAAATTTATAAATGTATCTATCTATCTTTCTCTTTTTTATATCTTTCATAAATAAATTTTACAATTTCTTTTAAAATTTTTTGTTTAAATTTAAATGAATTATGTCTATCAAGGTTATTAAATATACATATTTTTGTTTAAATTTACCATGAATTATGTATGAAATACAAATCATTTTTAACTAATAAATTACTTATTTATTTTCTTTGATTTACAAATAATAATTTTTTGTCAACTATTGCTATTATTTCATCCTGATCCCTAAGTTATGAGTATTAACTTTTTTAAAATATAGTAAAAATAATCTTGTTATTTATACATAAAATAGCTAACTTATTTTAGATAAACCATAATTTTTTCATAATAATATGTATTAATGATAAATTTTATATTGAAAATATAAATTTATGTTAAAAAAAAATTCAAAATTTGACTAGTATAGTTGGTGCTGAGTTCACGCATGAAGAATCTATTATATCCTATCTAAATTTATTTTTATTAAAAAATAAATAATTAAATAACCGTTTTTATAATTAACTAAATTTCGATAAAATTTTTTCTACCTAAAAAAATACAAAAAATGATATAATAAATAGTATAAATATTTTAAAAAGCTTGAAGATGTAAGCTATTTATTTTGTAATTAATTACTCTTTAATTTTATTTTTACCATTAAAAAAGATTTTAAACTCTTCTCTTTAAACTCATACTCATCTCCATATTGATCTCAGGTAAATTTAATATACAAACATTATTCTTAATTATTTTATCATTATTATTTAGTTAAATTTTTTTTCAAGAAATATTTTCATAGATAGATATTATTATTTATTTATTTATTCAAATTTATATTTATCTTTTTTTATCTGATTTTTAATTTTCAAACCTTACTTAAATTATTTAATAGTTATTCTTAATCATATTTTTTATTAATTTTTCCTGTTTAACTACTAATATTTTCTACTATATTTAAAAAGTTTTAATTAAATTGGTGCAAATGGTGCCTCAGGCTTAGGCTCTGCATTAGAAAACTGCACTAATCTCTCAAATTTGACTCTTAATTTAGAGTAAAAACAACTTATTTGTTTTTGTTTTGGATTGTATTAAGATAAAAATGAAATTAAACTAAAACAATATTTTTATTGATTGATTTACTTTTTAATTCACGTTATGGTTTTTTAATTTAAGTCATTTTTCATTTTCAACATTTGCTGATATAAATTATCTACTAGTTTATCCATAATCATGTTTTTTATTCATTTTTCTGCCTAACTAACAAATATTTTCTTCAATATTTAAAAAGTTTTAATAAAATTGGTGCAAATGGTGTCTCAGACTTAGGTTCTGCATTAGCTAACTGCACTAATCTCTCAAATTTGATACTTGATTTAAAGTAAAAACAACTTATTTGTTTTGGGTTGCATTAATATAAAAAGGAATTAAAACTAAAACATTCTTTTTACTTGATTTATATAATTTTACTTGTCAAAGTTTTTATTAAAATATTTTTTCATTTTTACTTTTATTTTATCCATTAAAATTTATCTCTAATATCTATTTATAGATTGAATTAAATTATTGGATTAAACAAATTAAATATATTGAGCAAGTACCTTAAAACTAAAAGATTAGTTGTCAAAAAAATAGATTTATGATAAAGCATAAGTGATAAACATAGAAAAACAGGATAAATTAAACAAATTTATTAAATATAAATAGATTTATTTATTTTTATTTTTATATTTGTAAAACCAAAAATTAAACATAGAATATAAATTTATGATTATTTTTATTAATGTAAATATAGTGAAATGGTAGATTTATGAAAAGATTATTAAAAATTTATTTTTTTATTTTTTTAATATTAATTCCATTAATTGAAAATTTTCAATTTTTTATTTAAAATAAATGAATTTCAGATAAATTATGTAATATTTCGAATTACTTATTTTATTTTTTTTAACTCATTTACAATTTTGGTTTAAAAAAAAAATTAATATAAATACAAAAACTAATAAATTTTATACATTTTAATTTCATTTAAGAATAAATTTTTTTTTTCAAGATATAATTTCATTCTTATTGATTATGCTACTCTTATAGATCAGATTGATTATATTAATCGTATTATGGTTATTGCATAGACCTTTCGTGTGGAGTTTAGTAAGACTCGACATTAACATCCTCTTTACCATGATTTTCAGAATGAGATTTTTAAATTACTAAGTTTTCATCTTAATTATTAGCATAAGCAGTGCCATTAACATTATGAGCTGATTTAACAGAAGTCTTAAGTTCTGATGATTCTGATAATCTTGGTTAAAAATTATTGACTATCTTAATATCACCAATTTAATTCTATTCTTCTATTTTTTAATAATTTTAATTGATTGTTTCATCAGACTATTGTTTTTCTTAAATCTCTTAAATTTGATGATTTTCTTAATTATGTTATTAATAGTTAGGTTCTATAGATTTTGGTGTTAAAATGATATTATTAGAATTAGTGTGGATTGAATCATTGTAGTTGTAAGTGTTATTATCATCAAGATAATCATCCTCTGTTTTACATCTTTTTTCTAATTATTGAATTGAATTTTCGTTTAATGGTTCACTTTAAATCTCTTAGTTTTCATCAGAATATTCAGCTTATTGATTTTATCCTTAAACTGAGTGATATTAATTTTCGTCTTAGAAATTTTATTCATGATCTTACTATTCTTCTTGATTAGCTTATTCTTAAGCAGAAAACGACAGTTATTTTTGATGAATTTTAGCTTCAGTAACCACATTAGAATGACTATATTATTATTACTACTCATGATTCTATTGGTTGTATTCTTTTATTTAGTTTTCGTAATAATCATTTTAGTTAACAAAATGACCTTCGCCTGCTGTTTATTTGTTGTTGAGCATTTAATACTATTTTATTAAGTCTTATAGTTAATTTTGATTAAAATTTGCTAGCTGTTCATGCTATTCGTTTTGTTAATTAGTTTATAAGTTGAGGCTTTATCTAAATGAGGCTTCTTATATAAGTGTGATTTTATGTTGTTCGTTTGAAAAAATGTTATGGTTATTTCTCTCACTATAAAATTCCTATTCATGCTTTTGTGTTGAAGTATAATTTGATTATAATTCATTTTATTGTTATTATCTAGAGCTATTTTATCTATCTTATGATTTCTAATCAAAAGATTGTGCGTTGTAATTAGATAAGGAATGTTCATCTTCATTTACTAACTAAGATTATCTCGTTATCTACTCAATTAAATATTTAACTTAATGATTGAGATACTCTATTTATTAATCTTTTATTTTATTCTACTCATTCAATCTTTCTATTTGTTGTTAAATTTAGCCATTTTCAACTGTATTTTCATGAACTTGGTAAGTATGATCTTGTACTTAATTACTTTACATCGAATTAATTATATCCTTCTACTTTGTCTACTAGTTCTTTTTATTATTTATTATGATCAAATTATTGTTTGTAGCTTTTACATTTTGCTTTTATTGAGTCTCTTTAACTTACTTTAGATTTTAAGCATTAATATTTTAAGTTACTTCAGTGTGTTGACTAAACTAAAAATTTTATTCTTAGTTTTTAGGAGTTTCATTATTAGATTTGCTTCCTTTGACTATGAAAGGCCTATTTGAAGGAGAAACAGCTTTTTATTGTAGAGTTTTTTCAGGAGTTGGATCTTTAGGCACGGATTATTTTCTAGTAGGTGTAATAAATGACTCCTTTGCACTATTCTATCCAAAAAATTATTAAGTTTTTCTTGATGGAGAGATAAGCATATTTCTAAATTGTTCTTGTGCTATCTTTTAACTTTTTTACAGCTATTGATAGAGTTAGCTTGATCCTTAGTATTGTTCATTATTCAATTTTTTCATAAATTTTGTCAGAGAAGTTATCTATGTCTTGCTTTTGCTGTCTGAGTAAGGCTTATACTTACCTATAAAGTGTAAATTTGACTGTTAACCATTATTAGGTGCACCTTGCTGAGTTCTAACCCTCTCTTTGTGGACATTTCCTGAAGTATTTATACTATTAAAACAATCATTAGGAAGTGTCACAAATTAGCCTGTCCCTAAACATGAAGGGATGCTTGGAATTGTATTGAATTATTAACTAAATAATTAAGAAAAATTAACAAGGTTCTTTAAAGAATTTGCTTTATCTAACCCATATAAAGATTGGAAACAGGAAAGTTAATTTTTGTATTTTTTAAAAGGATTTGTAATTTTTTATGAAAATCTTTAACAATATCTAAAATAAAAAACAAATTTAGATATTAATTAATATTTTGATTATAAAAACTGCATAAATTAATTATAGACTAAAAAAGTCTAAATCATGAATCGTTTGGATATGATTTGCTTTAATAAATTAAGTAACATTTATTTATTATATCAGAAATAGAAAATAAAAAATTAAAAGTGAATTTCAATATTTTTGCTTGCATCAAAATAATCTATTTTCTATTTCATTGTGGCAAATAAATAAATATCACAAAATAAAATTAATTTAACAATTAATTATTACTCTATTGGACTGTCTGTTAGCTGGCTTTTCATCTAATTAAGAGTGCTTGAATTTTAACTAGAACGATTATTTTCATCGTTTCTACCTCCAAAAAGAGGTGAAGCTTTTCTGCTATCTATTTAGTGATTGTTGCTTACTACTTCTTAGTTAATGCTGTCTAATATTTATCCTCCCTGTAAAATTTTTTATATTTTTTCTTAGGAATAAGACTCATAAAGTACTTTTCTATTGTCCGCTTTTGCAGGAGATGGTTTAACTTACTGTTTTTTACTTTATTAATTTGGTGAAACTCCTCTACGCTTCATTTAATTTTATACTTAGGAATATATTTATAAGACTTTTTAGTTATTTTTTTACAATGTTGAAAGTAATTTTCTATCAATAGCCATAGGAGAAACAGAAGTATATGCTCTCTAGTTTGATAAATACTCCTTATTCTTCTCGATTTCTCTATAAAAAGATTCTAATGTTATGTCTTAATTAGTCTGGTTTGCCTCTTCTTATATATTGCTATCCGAATTAGGATTATTTTAAAGGGTCCTTTTGTGTGTGTAAATATTTTATAAAATTTATGGTGTATTCGAAGATTTAAATGACTGATAGTGTATTTTATTGAATGAATTGCTATTTATCGAAGCATTGTTGCTCTTACTACGAGATTTAATCTCTCCCTAGTTTTTCTATTCTGATCTTGTGATATCTTTATTTGCTTTTTTGCTAATTTGATTATCATTTTTAATAGGAGATTTGCTAGCTTAATACTGTTGTTATCCTTTTGAATAGATAGTAGATGAATTCTATACCTTTGCTTTATCAATACTTTTAGATAAAGTTTCTTACATTTTTTCTTGCAATTCATATAAATCTTTTTATTTCTATTGTATTTCTAATAAATTAGCTGGTACACTTTAATGTAATTCATTTTATTCTTAGATTGCAGTTGTTGGCATTGATGTATTTTATTTTTTCACTTGCTGATAACTTGGTGAAAGATTTCTTATGTTCTTTTTTTCATTCCTTAAAAAGTACTGCGGGCTATTCACATTGACCTATTTAGATATGACTGGGTTCATTTCGGTCTTTACTTAAATTATAATTGAATGAAATAGATATTTATTTATTTGATCACTTAATAGATTATCAATAACAATCAAATTTTTAATAGAAAAATATAATTATTTTTTATTATAATTATGCAAGTTGGTAATTGTATATAAAATGATCCAGCTAACAATTTATTTACTATCTTTAATTATATTATTTTATGATACTCCTAATGACTTACTTTAATTATATCTTGATCTACTCAAATATAATTTATAACAAACTAATTGATTAGAAAAAGAAAAGAATATAAACTACTCTTACTAATATCATAATATTAAAAGTGTTGTTATCTGCTTTATTGATTCTTAATTCATTTACTTTAATTTGATTTAAAATCTACAGCAATATTTTTTAAAATTTGGAGCAAAATAAAATATTAACTGAAAATAACCTCAGAAAACTAAAATGGATGGATTATCATAAAAAATTACCAAAATCAAAATCAAAAATTTTAAAAGTAAAGCTTTTTTTAAGAATTAGTTAGTAAATGTAAAACCTTTATGCTTTAATAGAGGATCTTCAGTTATTTTAGAATAAAATTAGATCAATTTATATAATTTTTGTTAAAAAAGCAAATTTAATATTTTCTAAGCCAATAATGAATTCCTGCAATTAAAAATTAATTGATTAAAAAATTTTAGTTCTAAAGATTTATTTTAACTCCATCTTAATCATTACTAGGTGATCTCTTTCCTTTTTTTTTATTAAGAAAATTAAAAACATAAATAAAAAAATATTATTTAGGCTAATTAAATATTCATGTTTTTTTGTGTACTCTTTACTTAAACCTATATCATATCATATATTAGTAGTTTAAGAATATTATTAAATTTTTTTTATTGTTTTTAATTTAAGTTTAAATCTTATTTTTTTAATTATATAAAATTTTTTAAATTTTTATTTTAAATTTTTAATTATTAAAATTTAATTAAAAATATTTGTTTACAATCAAAAAAAACTGTAAAGCTATAAATTAAAATAAAAAATCATGTTAATGAAATAAATTCAGACATAATTATAAATTTAAGAAAAGATAAATTTAAATAATTTTATCATTCATTCTTTTTTTAGATAATTATTTATTTCCCTGAGTACATCATGAACTTGAAAATCTTAAGGATTAATTAATACAACCTTCATAAAACATCTTTTTGCTTCTTCAAGCTAACCTTAGTTATAATATATTAAACCTAGATTGTAATGGGCCTAATCGTATAATGGATTTATTTTAATTGCTTATTCAAGACACTGTTTAGCTTCTTAGATATTACCTTGATCATAATGTATTGATGACAAATTATAATAAGCCTAAGAATATTATTCATTGATTTAAATTGATTTTTAATAGCAGGCCTTTGCCTCTTCCAGCATTTACTTCTTTCGATATATTAATCCTAAATTATTTTGAGCCTAGAATAAATTAGGATTAATTTACAGTACTTTTTCATAGCTTTATCTAGCTTCTTCTATCATATCTTTTGAATCGTATATTAAAGCTAAATTTAAGTGAGCATCTAGCAGCTTGTCATTAATTTAAAGAGCCTTTTCACAATATTGTTAAGCCTCTTCTAACATTCCTAAAGAAAAATAAAAGTACCCAAGACTAATATAGGCTTAATAGAATTAAGGATTTATATCTAAAGCAATCAGATAGCATCTTCTTGCTTCTTAATAGTGGCCCTCATTTTAATAAATCAAACCTAAATTATGTAAGGCAGGATAGTATTCAGAGTTAGCTTACAATGTTTACTCATAGTACTATTTAGCTTGTTCAATCATTCCTTAGTCATCATATAATAAAGCTAAATTGAAATGAGCTTAATAAAATTTATTATCCAACTGCAAAGCCTTTTCATATAATTATTAAGCATCTTCAATCTTTCCTTACTCTTAGTACAAAGTTCCTAAATTAACTATTGCCATACAATATTCTGGATTAATTTTTAAAGCACTTTCATAGTGTAACTTAGCATCCTCTATACATTTTGTATTTTAACAAATTTTTCCTAAATCATTATGTGCTAAATATGACAAAGGATTTATTTTCAAAATTTTTTCATAACACTATTTTGCATTTTCAACTTCTCCATTTGTATTAAAAATATTTCCTAAGTCATAGAGCAAAGATTATTCTTATGGATCCATTTACAGAATCTGCTAATAGCATAAATTAGCTTCTTTGGTCATTCCTTTTTCTTAATAGGATTTTCCTTAGCTAATAAGATTTTAAAAATCTTGCTAACTAAATTATTAGCTTGAGGAATAAAACTATATCGATTTGTTGTTTAAATTTTATTTTCTTTTAATGAAATTTTGCAAAAATTAATTTGTAGTAGATTATTAACTTTTGAGTAGCTTTTTGGTAGTAGAAAACAATAAACAACTATTTAATTAACTTTAAATACCTATTTTTTAGCTTAAGGAGGCATACTTTAAAACCTGTAACATTTTCATTTTTTTATTTTGCCTATTTCCTATTATTTCACAAATAAAATTTTATATCTTTTTTTATTAAAAAATTTCCTTATTTAAATCTAAAGAAAAAGCTAAAATAATAATTTTAAACTAAAGATATTCATTTAATCTAATAATTAAAAATAATCTAGAAAAATCTTTTTTATGATTATTTTTTAAATTGATAAGATGTTAGAAAAATATTTTAAAATATATTAGATACAAAAGATATTAGAGGATTTTTTTGATATTTTATTAGAGTAAATAATAATATAAATCATGTGATAATAATAGGATTAGCTATAACTTTGCTTAAGATTTATTCAGCACTTCTACCAAAGAATGCTTTCTTTTCGCTTTCTGCTCTATGACCATTATTACCTATCTGTTATAAAATAAGTTAATTACTTAGATATTTTAATTCAAAATATATTTATTTTACTATAACAAACTAGACATCAACCTCTTCATTTAAGTTAACATAATTTATAATAGCTTCTCCTGAATCATAATTAGGCTTCAAAGAAACATACTACCAGTTTTACTATATTTTTTAGTTTAATTAGACATTTATTTATATATTTTAATAAAATAATTATTTTATTTACAAAGTTGATATTAGCCATTTCATTTTATACTAATTAGTTCATTTCATCAATTTATTTTATTCTATCTGGGGAAGGAGCAAAGCAGGCTATCAACTTATCGTTAGGACTATTGGCAAGAGAAGCAGCTATATGAAGGCATCTTAAGGATTTTTTAGATCCATCAATGCCTACTAAATATGTAAAGCCACCACTAGCTTAATTTTTTCTTACAAATAATTCTTTAACCTGTTTTATTTTAAAATATGTTTTTAATATGGCTACCTTAGTGGAAACTAATCTTTTTTTAATCATATGTAAAGTTTGAACAATGAATTACAATAACTAAAGGAATCATCTAGTTGAATGCTACTCCTCTTACAGTTTGAGAAAGGACAGTAGGATCGCTTTTATGGTGTAAAAAATAAATATTAACTAATCAAAAAGATAAGAATATTATTTTTTATTACTTTTTAGGTCCTTTTCTTCCCGTATAGCCTATGAATAAAAAGTCTCCTTTAGTTTAAGAGCATATATCTAGAATTTAATCTCTTGAATGCTAATACTTAGGATTCTTTTCCTAGAAAATCAAATTATATCTATTGGAGGTTAGCTGTAAAAAAAATTATTATTTACTGATTGCTTGATGTTAATAGTGTAAAAAATTTACTCTAGAAAGTAGTTCTGTTTTGTATTCTTATTCTATGTTTTCAAGAGTAAAATGCTTAGGTAAATATGTCTTTTCCTTATTTGAAACATGAACTACATGAATGACTTTGAACAAATTTCCAGATGAGAATACTTCTAGTGCTTGCTTTAATTTTTAGCAATTAGATTATTAAAATTTGAAAAAGCTGAACAAATATTAAGTTATTATAAATCATTGATATCATATACATTAAAAGCCTTCTTCGACTACTCTGAACCATCAGTGGCCACCATTAAATTGTCAAAGGTATAGCTTTCTGAGTTCATTTTATAGTTGATATTTAAATAATAAACAATTGATTTCTTTGAATAATTTTTATTTTAATTTAATGTTTTTATTAAATTATTTATAGAGAATCTAATTATTTTTATTCAAACTTGAATAACCAAAATTCTTTTTTTAGGAACAAAAAAGATAGATAAAAATATAAATTTTGGGATTTAAATTTTTAATCAGTAATTTAACAATAATAAAAGAGGAATATTAATAGTAAAAATAGTAGCAAATAAACTCTAGAGTTTTTATTTATTCAAAAGATTATTGGTTCTATTTAACTACAAATTAAAAAGAAATCCAAATTAAAGGCTCAATATTGAGCAAATAATATTAAAAACTATTATAACTCATGTATATTAGTTTATCTCATATTAAAGAATTAAAAAATACATTCTATTCAACTCATAGAGTTTATTAACACTGGATTTAAATCCATCCGATTTACTAAATAAAATTAGAATTATATTTAAAAATTTGTTTATTAAATGAATTGAGTTCAGTAGAGAGAGAGAAATTGAAAAACAAAGGATAGACGATGCCTTTAATATATCAATTTTAATTTTATTTACAAAAATATTTATTTATTATCTAGTACATTATTTTTTTATAAATAAATTAATATTTTTCATTCTAATAAAGGTCTAAGTCTCTTGGCATCATAAAACAAACCCTCTCTTATTTTTTTAGTTGATTTTGATATCTACAAATTTGTTATTACTATTAAATATAAAAGATGCCTTACAAAATATCAATTTTAATTTTATTTACAAGAATATTTATATATTTATTTAACCTATTAAAATATTTATTTTTTGATAATTTAACTCATTCTAATAACGGTCTAAGTCTTTTGACATCATCAAACCCTCTCTTATCTTTTACATTGATACTTATCTCTGCGAATTTAGTAATACTATTAAAAGTAAAATTAGAACTTGAACAACTATACAATAAAATTACGTATTCTTGAATTGATTCTGAATTAATTTTTCTAGTTCTATGATTTTTTCTCTTTGGATATCTATTGTACTAATTTAACCACTTTATTGCTCATAATAATAATTGAATTCAGCTACATAACCGTTAGTTCCTTATTCTGACATTTTATCTGCAGATCTATATTCATAAACTAATACATTTAGGCCAAAATGTGGCAAGAAAACTCTCTATCCATTTTGAATATGTATTTTAGATGTAGACCTAATAAATATAAATTTCATTGTTATTATTATCATTATGTTTTAACATTAAAATTAGTTACACATAATCTAACCCTAACAAAAGAGGAGAAGGATCATCAAGTGACTTTATCAAGTTATATGAATATTCGAAAAAATTTGAAAACTCTTTCAGCAAGATTTATTCTATTTCGCTTGATTAATATGATAAAATAAATTTCTTAAAAGCAATTCAATTCGTTTGAATCAAGATTTAATTTACTATGGCTAATTCTAATCTGGATAACTTATGACTCTTATACCATTGTTATAAATATTTAAAGAGTCGTCATTTTTTTTAAACAGTTCATCTATTAATTTTACTTGCTCAAACTTACAATCAAATTATAACTCAAAATCCTCTATAAATTATTTTAAATTCTCTTATCCGTCTATCAATCCAAAGCGCATTCTTTTATACTTCTTATCAGAAGTGTTTGGTCTAGAGAGCATTTGCATTTTACTTAAATTTATCTATATTCTATGCTTTTTTGTAAATAATATAAATGAAATTAGTGCCAATCGTTTAATATTTATTAACTTTTAATTAATGAAAACATAAAAAAAATAAGATAGTGTTTAATAGAGCTAAAGATAATATAATAGCTAAGTTGTGTTATTTAATTAATTAGTTGTTAGCTAAACCTCAAATTTTTAAGAATTTCAAAAATAAAATATAATATAAGATACTATCTATTATTAATTTAGCATATCTTTGCAAAATTAATTGAATTAGTCTTCATGTTAAGTCAATCAATGAAATAAAATAGTTCAGTTAAGTCAACCAAGAAGTAATCTATCTATAAATCATTGTAAAATAAACCATTTACTAAAAATGTAAAAAAAATAGTGTTTTAAATAGTAAAAACATAATTAAATTATAAAATAAACCTACATTTTTCTATTTTTTTCCAGAAAATTCAATAACAATAAAGGAATATTCTTAAAAGATAAATAGAATCAATGTTTAAGACATATATACTTATTAGTATTTTAAATAATTTTCTTATTTATAATTAAAATATTTTAATATAAAATAAAGTAGTAAACTAGATTAAAAACAACAAAAATATATTGCAAAAAGGATTTAACTTTTTTAAAGAATCCAAAAACTTAAAAAATAACATATAATAACATAAAAAAGATAAATGATCATTTAATTACTATATATTATCTTTAAAGCACCAATTAGTCTAGAAGCTGTTTAAATAACTTAAATAATTTTATCTTAAGTTAAGTTGATCCTTAGATTTTATAAAATTGAGATAAAGATCATTTTTGGTAAGTATATTATCATATGCCAATTCTAAGAGAAGTTTTTGAATTGTAGAAATTTATCATTAATTGCTAATCTATTTTGGATGAGTAAGTAGATTTATGATTCCTTAGTTTGAAAAATTATATTAGTATTTTGTTTATAAAATGATTTCAAGAGATTAAGTTTAGAGTCATGCAAATTTTATATTGATTTAAAAGATATTATTTTTTTGTTTATTTATTTATGCATTTTAATTTCATAACAAAATGTGTTTCTCAATTGTTAGGAGTGTCAGTACTTTACTTGGATTTGTAATCTTCAACAGCCTTCTTTATAGCATCTTCAGCTAACATTGAACAATGCAATTTAACTGGAGGTAACTTCAAGTAGGAAGCAATATCTATTTAAAAATAGTACAAAAATTTAATCAAATATAATTGCTTATTTTTTAATAATAATATAAGTCTTTTGCCAAATTTAGCTTAATCATTCTATAAATTTAATATCCCACAAATAAATATTCATTTTCATATTCCAAGCCACAGCTTTTTCTTAAAGTAAAATTAAATACCTGAATTTTTTATCTAAGCGGCTTCATCAAGACTCATTCCGTGAAGTATTTCAGTTGCATAAGAGCTACTAGCTATAGCAGAGCCACAACCAAAAGTCTAATTGTTTTAAATAAATCAATCAATTAACATAATTATTATTAAAAATTAATATCATTAAGATGTGACAATTATTGCTATTTAAATATATATAAGCTTTAATTACTTTAAAGACAGCCTTTTATATGGTCTTTCCATCTTCATCAACTTCAATTTAGAGTTTCATAACATCGCCGCATGCAGGAGCTCCGACTAAACCAGTACCAACGTTTTTAGCTTTAGTATTTAAAGAACCAACATTTCTTGGCTTTTCAAAGTGGTCAATAACTTTTTCATGATAGTTTCTTTAAATGGCAGCAACGAGTTACTTGTTTTAAACAAGCTTTTGAATATTCTTAGATAGTGATTGAATCATTTTTATATTATTGAATAGATATCTGTGATGAAATTATGTATACTTATATTTATTTTGCTTTGATTTCTTTGAAATTTTGCAGATTTTATTTGATTTTAAGATTTATATTTTCTTATTTATTTTTTAATTAAATGTTAAATCTTTGAAGATAATAAAAGCAATCAATCAGTTCATTTAAAAAACAAATAATTGTATTTACACATATTTAACAAAGTAGAAACTTTTTTCACCTAATTTAATTGCAAAATAATTGTAAATTTTTACATATTCATAATAGCAAGAATAGAAAATTCCTTTTCATCAAAATCATCAAGATTTTTTTTAATCTTTATTAAAAATTATGAAATTTCTTGTTTTTTTCTTATTAAAATTATCTATATTAATCAACCTCTTCATTGTATGTCAAAAAATTATAATAAATTATGATCAATTCTAAAATAATCAACTTATCAATAAAATTTATACGTCATTTTCAAAAAAATTTGTTAAAAACTTTCTAGTCTTAACTTCAAAATGATGTATTTGTTTTTTAATCGAAATAATCTGGAATTTTAGAATTTTTAAATATCTCTGCCAACTTACAGCTATTTATGTAAACTCATTTTAAGCTAATTATAGTAATAATTTATTATAAAGAGAAATATGTCTCAATATCATAACTTATAAATAAAATCTAATAACTAAATACTTCTTTATATTTATACTCAATAATATCGAATTGATAGACAAATTATATACTTTAAATAGCTCTAAAAATGTTAAATAGATAACCAAAAGTTAGTAGTTTAACAAAAATAATTTAGTTCATATACTGCCATATTTCTTATTTGGTTATGCAAAATAAATTTTAATAAAGTTTATGAATTTTTACATAAATTTTGTTTTCTCTCAAAAATTAAATATTTTGATTATTAATTGTTTTAAATCATACAAAGGTATATTTAATTAATTCTAATTTAAAAAAAAAAACTCACTATTCTAAATAAAAATTTACTATGTAAAATATAATTTTAATTTAGCTAACATATTTAATAACAAACTAAAAATGATAAAACATTTTAATATAGTAAATTTACGATAATACATTTTGATGGATGATTAAATTAATTACCATAATTATTAAAAAATTAAATTTTAAGATAATTTAAATGTTAATTAAAAAAATTGAATTAAATTGAATTTAACTATTTATTTAGATATAAATATTTAAAATTTATTTTAAATTAATTAGTAGTTTTATTAAAATGGTATAATTATTTTTTTATTAGTTAATTAGTCAGTTTATTAGATATAGCAATAAAACGCAATTTGTTTTTTAATTAATTGATGATATTTCCATTTTTAAACATTATTTATTAATTGTATCAAGGAACTCTAACTTCTACAGATTTTTTTAAATAAGTTAATTTTTAAAACATTCTTTGTGAAACAGAGAGGTCTGGGTTGTAAAGAAGCCATTGTTTTACCATATCTTTTTCTGTAAATTAGATAAGTAAGTTACCACCTTCAATGATAAACATATACTTGATATCATCTATTCTCTTTTTAGGGCACTTTGTATCATATGGTGAAGAAGGAAAAAGAAAACAAAGGAGACCTCTAATAGAAAATAGCTTAGGTTAAACCTTTCTATTATAAATAAAATTTTCATCTATACCTATGATACGTTTTGATAACTTAGAAACTTTGTTACTAACATAGGTTACTTTTGTTACCTCAAACTCTTCATATCTAGTCATGATAATAGGATCTTAATTAATTTAATCTCTATAAAGCTGTACTTATTTGGCCTACTTTTTAGCTAAAATTTTTGTTGGACTTTAGCTTATTAAATCAGGATCATCTTCATCTTCTTCATCATCTAACTCCTCATCAATATTAATCGAATCTTCTTAGTTATTTGTATACTAATTAACAAGATCATTTTGAGTATTAATCGCTTATTTGTTATCATCATCCATAGAACCACCTTATCTGTCTTCATATTCTCTTCGGATAATTTTTAAACAAGTATCATTAATGATCTTCAAAGGCATTTTTAAATCAAGTTCTACATCATTCTCTACTCCAAAAATTTTAGCTTGAATAATATAATTCTTTCTATCAATATCTATTTTTTTTCTCTTTATTAAATCTTCAAAAATATCTTCAACATATTTATCTTTATCTACTCTTATAAATGTTGAGTATTCTTTTTCTTTACATTCTACCTTAAATACTAATTGACCTGCTTTAGCATAAACCTATTAAAATTCTTTTAATTCATAATCGTGATCATTTTCTGTTTCATTGATATCTTCTACTTCAACCAAGCAGCAGGCATTCTCCTAAGATTCTTCTGTGGCATCAAGCATTGTCATATTATCTCCTTGCTCACAAGACTCCAATTGAGGTTTGTAAACTTCGGAAGGCCTTGATCCTTAATTAGGAAAGATTTTATATCTTGAAGTCTAATATGGGTACTTTAGCAAGCTTTAATTTAAACTGGTTTTCTGCTTATAACTTTAAAGAGCAAATTTTACAAACTAGAGAACTGTTGTCTTTTCATAGTTAATTAAGCAATCTATATAAGTATCTTCTCTACCAAAGAAATACACTCTTAGAGGTTTTAAATCAGGGCTGTTTCTACTTCCCATTACAAAAGGCTTATCTGTATTATCTTATTTTATGAAAAAAAAAATTAATTTTAAGAATAACCATAAATGATATAAAAAAATGTAATCTTTATTACCTCCATCTTCTGTATTTTGTTTAAGAAGAGAAATTTGTTTTAAGAAAAATCTAGATTCAATAACGTGCAAAGGTAATTCTTTAAATAAGTTTTTCGTTTCTACCACGTCTTATTAATCAGCAGGCTTTTCTTTTGGATTGTTATTAGTGTGTTATTTCATTAGCTGTTGGAGTTCACATGCAACACACCCTTCCATTGGCTTTTCGTCTGTAATAATATGATTATGATTAGGATTCATTTCTCCAATCTTTTTCATTTAAAGTAAATATTTCTCTTAATCATAGAATACTGTATTGCTTCTATGCTATCTTAATTTTGTGGTAAGCATTTTCATGTCTATGTCATTTAAATTAGAGGTTTCGAATTGTACCTAGTTTGCTTGGTTTTCATTATTTTTAGAACTTTCAGGCAACACTGAAGATTACTTTGATTCTTTTAAAGATTCCTATGAAGTTTGTAAGCTTTGAATGTGAGATTTCTACTCGTTTGGATTATTATTTTGCTATTAGCCTTTGATTTCAGTATTTTAATTGGTAAAATTCATTGAATTTTTTTAATTATTTAAAACAATGCTTTAAGTTTATTACAATTAATCAAGATTTGGAAGTCCATTATTGTTATTATTAGCTTAAGCATTTTCGTTCTAAATCTCACCACTTTAAATATCTTATAAACTTGATATTGCATTAATTATTTATTTTTCAAAATTACTTTTATTCTTACCATCATTATTAATTAAGTTATTCTTGATATTTATTAAGTCAAGCCTCTTGCCTTATTGTTCTATAGGGGAGAAAAGATGACTTTCACTATTTTGAACTGTCAAAAATTTCTTTTATTCAATATTATCATCATCATAAATTTATAAATTTTATAAAGTCATACTATTAAAGTCATTTTTTTAACCAATAAAAGGTGTGTTGTAGAACTAATTGCTTAATCTATTTTATTAGCAGTGGATATTAGGAAATTAAGCAGAATTCTAAATATCCTCTTCATCATTTTCTTTATTTTTCTAATACAGTAATGATGCTAATCTACTATTTACTTTTTGATTGTTTTTTTATTAAGATAAATCCTCATGGATATTTTAGAAAGCTATATCTAAATTGGTTTAAAAATGGCTATGAATTACTTAGCTATCGACTATTTTTTCACTTTTGATAGAGGTTTTCATATTGAGTTCCTCACTTTTTTTTGCTTTATTATGAAGATTTAATGGTTCGCTTTTAATCAGCTTCTATCCTAATTGCGAATTAGTCAAATCTTAATTTTAAATTTACTACTATTATTATTATTAGTAGGCAGCAGCTATACCCCTTGAATCTATTTCATCCTGAGAATTTATATTCTTATTTGTGAAAACTTAAGTCTAAATTTTTATTTATGAAGTGATATTTGGATTTTAAGTATTATTAGCTCCTCTTTCACCGCTACATAATTTATCCTTATCACTAGGAATTACAAGAGTATGCATTGAGCTTTATGATGTTATGTTATTGCTAGTACTATGATTGCTTATTTAGCGAATGCTTCTGTTATGGACTAATTTTTCTAAATTCTATTCTAATTTCATCTATTCTTATTAGCTTATCAGCATTTGAACTTAATTTGGAATACCAATAACTGTCTACATCCTTCCTCTCCTTTGATGATGAGTAATTTTCTTAATATGAGGGTTAGCTTAGTGCACTGCTTCATTTATTTCTTTAAGCAGCTCTTCTGCAGTTTATTGTTTTACATCTATTAGACACATTTTTAATCTTTCTTATGGATTATTCATTTCATGAATAATTTGTTTGATTTGCTATTTATCAAATTCATCTTAAAAAGTACCAATATTCTTTTTACTTACTCTCATTTCATTTAATGGAGAATTGTCACCATTTAAATCAGAGAATATGTCCTAACTTCCTTCTATATTTGGTCTTTTTTTTATTGTAGTTGATTTGTTATCATCATGGATAGTTGTGTCTAGATTTTCCCCATTTTCAACTTCTTCCTAAGCTGGATTATGAAATTAATCACCTCTTAATACTTTTTTCAAAACTTCATTTTTGCCTGCTTCATCATCAATTGATATTTCGGAAGAATCGAAATTAAAAACTTTTTATTTTTTCCATTCATATTCTTTGACTTCTTTATCTTGATCATTATCAATAAATTTTATATGAATAACATTATCTTCTTTCTTCTAAATGAGATCTTCGAATTCTTCAAAGTCCATTTAAATAATATTCCTAGTTTTATTAATAGTAAATCCTATTTTTTTGTATCAAAAAAAAATTAATTCTTAACACTTATTAAACTAAAGTGACAAAATTTGCATAATAAATATTAAAAAGAATAATACTGATCATTAAAATATACAAACCATATTCAGATATTAAAAGAAATAGATTAATAGACTTAAAGTAAAAATTATTTAGTTAACAAATTAAATATTTCTCAGAGTTTTTAGACAATTTTTACAATCATAAAGATATTCAAATTTTATTTATAGGTTATTTGCAAATAACTGCTTTTTACATTTATCTTAGTTAAATAAATAATTTTTCTACTCAATTAAATTTCGAAGTGTCAAAAATAAGTAAATAAATCATTTAATCAATCAAAACAATTTTTATTTGCAAACAAGATTCTATATGTATATATATAGAGAGAGAGAGAATCCTAGGATTCAAACATGTATATAAACATGCAGAGTGGAATAATTTTTGTTAATTGTAAATATTTTAATTTGAAAAAATGAATAAAAACTTTATGCGTTTTTATTAAAATTATTTAAAAAATTTATTTTTTTTATTTTAAAATATAAATTTGAGAAACATAGCATTTAAAAATCTCTTTTAAAATCAGATATTGTTGTTACAGTTTAGCTTTTTTTATCAGAACTTAAAATGCATATTAACAGGATTATATTATTGTTGTTGTTGTTGTTTAAATCTATTAACGAAACTACTGAATATTTATTTAATAAATAACTTTTTTTTGTTCATATTAATTGTAGAATATAATAATTTAAGCGATTTACTAAAGTTTACCTTCAAAAAATAACAAATTTGGCTAATAGAATTTTTGAAAAATTAATTAGGCTTAGCATTTAGAAATGAAGAACCAAAATAATGAAGTATTAAAAATTACTTTAGGAAATAAGATTTTGGTTCCAGAATTCGAAAAGATGCAAAAAATGGAGAAGCTACTTTCAAAAGTCGAAAGTGATATTTCAAAAAGAATAAAGGATTTAGATAGATCTTCAATATTAGATACAATGAAGAAAGTAAAAATGAGCAAAACACAAAAGAATTTTTTATTATTAATAAATGCATTAAAAAAATAATTAATATGACATATAATTAATTAATAGACATCCTAGCTTTATTAGCTTATTCTAGGGGAACTACATTTCTAACTAGGAGAACTCAAATTAGATAAATATACTTCTATTATCCAAAAAATATTTAGTGGATAGAATATGTTATTAGAAATAATTTTGAAAATAAAGATCAACACAGAGTAAGGAGATTAGCAACTGTCAGACAGCATTAATTCTATTTAAGCAAAGTCTATATAAAGGACGAGCTCTGCCGAAAGAGATGGTAACCAGAGCGATAGATTAATTACACCAAGACTAGTTGGATAAAAAAGCAGTCAGATAAAAAAACAAACTGTAGTCATAAATTAGTAAAATGATAAAGTAAATAAGATTAAAAAGAATATAACTTAAAACATAAATATCAGTTTTATTTTCTCTTAGAGATTATATTTAAATGTTCTATTTAAAATGTTATTTTAGAATAGCTTCTTATTTATCTATTGATCTGCTATTCACTGAATCAAAAAATATTATTTATTTTTTTTAAATAAAAGAAATTAATAGATAAATCAACAGATACGGAATTAGATAGATAAGATGCAAAGAGATTGAGCTAAATTAACTTCAAATAAATGGAATTAAACTCAATAGCTCAAGAGCTAAACGAAGCTAGTGATGATGTTTCTGATTTCTTAAAAAATAGAAAAAATATAAATATCGACCCATCTAATGCTGAAAAATAACTTAAATAAGTTTTAAAGGACCTAGCTGTCAAAAAAAAAAGGGCTGAACAGAGTAATTAAATTGTGAAATATAAATGTTATTATAAAAATTATTTGTAATTAAAGTTGAACAAGAAGGTTATGCTCTATTAAGTAAAGAAGAAAATTTAAAATAGGGTTATTAAATAATGGAAAACGAACTTGTAAGTGGTCTTAAAGATGTTGCTTTAAAAGCTAAATAGGCTTAGGAATTTTAATTAAAACAAAACTTTAAGCTTGCAAGAGAAAACATTGAAGGAATAGATCAATCAGTTTAGGTAAATCTATCTACAAATTTATTTTTAAAGATCATAGTAAAAATATATAAATAGACTGAAAAAGATCTTCTTAAGGAGAGATATGACAAATTAATGTTAGAAACAAAGGCAAAAGATAAGAAATTAGCTGATGCTGAGAAAAAGATTAAAGAATAGAAAAAAGACTATGAATTATAAGAATAAAAGAGTTAAAAATTATAATAGAAAGTGGATGAATATCAGTTCTAAGAAAAGAAAAGAGAAGATGAATAGAGGAAAGTTAAAAAAGAAAAAGATCTCATAATCATCAGCCAGCAAGAAAAAGAAAGACTAAAGAGATATATAGAGGAGAATATAAAGCTTAAAATAAAAATGAAAGAAATGTTGGATAACATTAAATAATTTTAAGATGACACGAAATCCAACTTTGATAGATTTAGACGCTATGTCATGAGTACAAATCTAAACGATGAGCAAAAAAAAGCAATTATTTAAAGAGCTGAAGAATTATTTAAATTTGATTTTAATAAGAGATTAAATATTAAAGAATTAGAAGTGTTATGCAGATTTGAATCTGATATGGTTAAAGATTCTCTTATAAAGGAGCTATGTGGATTTGATGTAACTAATCTGGTAACAAAATATTTTTATTATTTTCCTAAAAAAAGTGTTTTGTTTTCTAATACTTTTAAATTTTATATTTTAGGTTAAGAAAATAAAATAAGAATCTAAAATGAAAGAATAAGAAAGGTTAAACAACCCTAACTATGATTAGAATTTTGATCCTGAACTCCTTGAAGAAGGTTAAAGGATTGTAATAAAAAAGACTAAAAAGAAAATACAAAGAATGAATTCACGTGGTAATTAACTAATAACTTGCCAAATTATACATTATTTACCCAATAATATAATCATACTTATAAATTTGTTTTGCTGAAATTGATATTTTGATTAATTGATTTATAAAAAATATTTTTTAAGGTGAATGGGTTGAAGAAGAAATTGAAATAGAAGAAGAGGTAGTTGTAGATAAAAATGGTAACGAAGTAAGAAAAAGAGAAAAGCCCTAGGCAGGTATATACACAGACCCTTCTATGATTGAATTTATTAACAAGCACGGTGGATTAGCTATTGGAGGTAGCAAATTTGTTCTTCCATAAAAACCTTCAAAACCAGTTTCAATAGACGGGTCAGTAATAAAGGAAGGAGAATGGTTTACTGATAAAAAAGGAAATAAGGTTAAGATGACAAAAAATTAAAATGGAGAAGAAGAATATGAAATAGAAGAAAGTAAGAAATATATTAGTTAATAGTATTTATTTAAAACTTCATTTTAAATATTAAAGAGTATTTTGATGAAAATGGAGTAGAGAGAACCAGAATTAAAAAAATGAAAGTCAAACAGGATGCAGTAAATATAAAACATCATTTATATATCTATCATTTATTTAAAAATTTATATAAAATTAAAATATTAAAATAGAATGGAGAAGAATACACAGAAGAAGTATATGTTGATCCAAGCACTGGATAAAAAATGCATGTTATAAAGAAAGTAATCAAAGATAAGGATGGAAATGTAAATTCCTTTTTAAAACTTACTTCCTTTCTTAATTAACTATATTTAAAAGGACATCATAGAAGAAATCACTACAGATGAAAACGGAAATAAAATTGTTAAAAGTAAGTGCAAAAAACTTTTATGAATTATACAACAAAAATTAAAATAAGATAGTATAATTTAAATTCCTTAGATTAAAAATAAAAATTTTGTTTATTAATCAAATAATTTAGAAAGATTGAAATATTATTTTATTTAAAATTGAGAATAATTAGGGCATAATAATTAATACTATTAAAATTAAAGTTATCCATTAGATTTTAGACTGAAAATTAACACTTCTATTTAATTTATTAGGGACCAAAGTTAAAAAGGATAAAGATGGAAATGATGTGATTGAAGAAGAAATTATTGATTAATATGGAAATAAATAGATTGTTAAAGTATTTCTTTAATTTAAAAGGAAAGCTTAATTGAATAATTATAAAACTTTTTAAAGACCAAGAGGATCAAAGATGCAAACGGAAATGATGTTATTGTTAAAGAGATTATCAATGCAGATGGCACCAAAGTTATTGTTACAGAAAAAATTGATAAAAATGGATAAAGAGTTATTATTGAAGAAAAAATTGATAAAAATGGCAAAAAAACAAAAGTAATAATTAATGTTTATTCAAAATAAACATATTAATTTATCAAATAGATCGAGAAAAAAATAGTAATTGGAGCTGATGGAAAACCTGTAATTGGTAAGCTACATTAAAATTAAATAATTTTAATTCATTTTTATTTAATTTTAAAGAGGAAACCATCACTGATGAAAAGGGAAATAAAATTGTTAAAAAGACAAACCTGCTTGTGGATGAAAATGGAAATTCTTATACTTAAGAAGTAACTGTAGATGCTTAAGGAAATAAAGTGATAAAAGTAAATATATTCATACAGCTTGGCTTACTAATTAAACTGAAAATATTTATATAAACAGAATATTAGGCAAAAAGTAGATTAGGATGGCAATAAATATACAGAAGAAGAGATTATTAATCAAGATGGAACGAAAACTATTGTGAAAAAGAAAATTGATTCAAATGGAAATTAAATCATTGAAGAAGAAAGCATAGGAGCTGATGGAAGTAAAAAAAAAGTAATAAAGAAAGTAGATTAGTTCGGAAATCAAATTATCGAAGAAGAAATTATTAATGCTGATGGAACAAAAAGAATAATTAAAAAGAAGATAGATAAAAACGGAAACGAGATAGAAGTATTTTTTTATTTACAAAAAACTAAAATTCAAAAAAATATTATAAAAGGAAGAAGAAATAATAGATTAGTTTGGCAATAAAATTATTGTCAAGAAAATTCAAAATAAAGATGGCACAGTCACAGAAGAAAGGTAAATAAATAAGTTATTAATTATTATTGTTCATTTATCTTATTTGTAAATTATTTTAGAATAAACTTGACAACAGGTGAAAAAATTATTACTAAGAAAAAAATAGATGAATAAGGGTAATTAATTAATTATATTAATTATATATTTATTTTAATGTAAAATGATTATGATATTAGGCGAGAGATTATAGAAGAAACTATTATTGATGCTAATGGCAAGAGTACTACTAAAAAGAAAATTATAACAAAAGACATGTTAGGCAACACTTTTGTAGGTAATTAATTATTAAAGTGATATTCTGTTATTCAAAAAATGCACATATAAATTAATTTATTTACAGAGGAAACATATGTCGATCCTAATACAGGAGAAACAATAACTGTCAAAAAGAAAATATTCAAAGCAAAAGATGGAAAGGAAGTCGTTGAAGAATAAATAATTGATTCTAAAGGAAATGTTAAAAGCGTATTGAATTTTAAAAGATTAGAATACTTTATTATTTTATTTTTTAATAGGTTAAAAAGAAAGTATTTAGAGACAGTCAAGGCAGAGAAATAATAGAAGAAGAAGTATTTAATGAATTTCAATCTTTACTTTTTATATCTTTTTCAAAACTAACTTAAATTTATAGGTTATTGGAGCTGATGGAAAGAAGTATACAGTGAAAAAAGTTGTCTATCAAGATGCTGACGGCAACAGAGTTGAAGAAGTAGTTATTTGAGTTTAAAAATTCGTTGATTTTAGATTTTCATCTGAAAATGTCTATTTAAGAATATTTTTATAAAACTAATAAGTTTTTTTCATTATTTAAATATTTTTCATAATTTGCTTACAATTTTAAAAAAATAGGAAGAAATAATTGATTCACAAGGAAACAAAGTTATAATAAGTATTTTTAATTTACAATTTACTGATGAATTAATTTTATTTTTAAAGAAAAAAAGATAGGAGCTGATGGAAAATAAATTATTGAGGAAACTAAAATTTCAAAAGATGGAAAAAAAACTGGTAAATTTTATTCTTTTAAATATGAAATATATTTTAAATAAATAAAAATTATCTAAAATTTTATATAAAGTTACTCATCAAATCATCAACAAAGATGGAACGATTGAAGAAACTGTTATTGATTCAAATGGTAAAGTGACAAAAAGGAAATTAAAACTTGGAACACTTGAAAAGGAAGTTTAAGTTGAAATTTTAGGCTCATTTAATAGCTAATCTGGAACTAATTAACTAAGAGGTATATTACTCTAAATTGGTTGTCCTCCAGATAAAGTAGATGAACTAGTTGATGCTATTATGAAATTTATTACTAAAGGAGAAGCAATTGTAGTAGGTGATACTTAAAAAATAGCTCATAAAATAAACGAGTAAATTGATTGATTAAATATTGTTATTTTTAACAAGTGTAATTTAAAGAAAAGGGTTAAATCTTCCAGGATACTCGAAACTACCTGAAAGAAAGACTGCAAAAAAAGGAAGAAAATCTGATGATGAAGAAGAAGATAAACTAGAATAATTAGATGGATTAAATGAAGATTAATTAGTCGAAGCTCTCTTTAAAAAGATGAATTAAAAAAGTAAAATTTAGCCATTTTATAAAACTTCATTCATTTATCATTTTCATAAATTATAAATAGAGGGAGAATTTGGAGACATTTTAAAAACAATTAGAGGGCATTTTGGTAAATAGAACGATGAAGATATTGGACTAGAAGATTTTAAAAAATACTTTAAAAAGTTTGCAGAAGTTCATTTAAAATGTGGTGAAAACTGCCCTCATTTAAGAAGGTTTTATGAAAGACTTGGATTCACATGGGCTAAATATAGAAGACGTTATTTAAAACTAAAAGACACAAGAATTTAAGCATTCAACAAAATAAAAGATCAAGAACCTCCTGAACAATAACATCCCATAAAGAATGCTATCCGTAATTCATCACCTGAAAAATCCTTAAATTAAACTATATAATAATCAGCTTAAAAATCTCATACACAAATAGCAAGTTAAAGAAGAGTTACTAATGATGAAGAAATAGATAAATAGTCATGGAATAATTATGACAGCATTTTATCCAAAGAGTAGCTTAACTCAAGTTTGGAATAGTAAGGCTAACAGTCAAACAAAAAAATATAATTCAAAGATTGAATATGGAGTTTTAAAATAAAAAAAAATTTTTACAAAACGTATTGTAAAAAATACAATAATTTGGTTTTTGAAATTAATTCAATTTTATTATTTTCAATTATTTGTTTTTGTAAATTTTGTTTTTAAAAATTATAGAGAGATAAATAAATGTTATGCTCAACTTGAATTTTAAAAAACCAGATTTAATTTGTTTTTATCAGTTTTTATTTACAGAATATTTTATATGAGCAATTAAATATTCTTTTATATATTCAGTCTTATCTTTGTCATTCTTAAATATATTGTAAGTTTATTAATTAAATTTCTTCTAATTAGTAAATTATCCATTCCAATGCATTTTTCACTTTATTATTAAGGTAGATTAATATATTTATCAAAAAGCTAATTAGGTAGATATAAAAGAACAAATGTAAAAATGAATAAATGAAAACATGTCTTTATTTGTTACTTTTTTTCATTTAATATTTGAGATGTTAAATATTCTTACTTTTTGAATGCTTTTGATTTTAGATTATTTCATTCTTAAATATTTTGTAGAGTTATTATTTAAATTTCGTTAGATTCATAGTTTATCGATACCAAAGCATTTTTCACTTTATGTTTGAGGTAGATTAAGAAATTTATCAAAAAGTGAACTAGATATACTAAAAGCACAAATAATATAAAGCCAAAAAATGAAAAAAATAAGCCTATTATTTCATATCGAAGGAAAAACTGTTGCTTCATTTAATAGACCTCGCTGTTTTTTTCAAAACAACCTGAGTTTTCCAACTCATCGAAGGTAAAATAAAATTTAATTCTTGCATAATAAGTTGAGTATATAAATAAAGAATCAGTGACTATCATAACAAGCAATTCAATTATTGGGAAAGAAAATGAACAAATTGAATTTATATACCCAAATATAGTAAGTTTCATAAATTAAGCCATAATAGCTAGAAGAAAATAGTCAAACATTTAAAAAATATCAGTTTTGAAAATGTCTTATATTAATTCTGAGCATTATTGATTAATAAATACAATTCTCTATATTGTGAACACACCTTAAAAGTTGATATTTCCTTACTTAAAAATTTTTTGTTCTGTAAATAAATTAAATTAGTCAAGGGTATTATTATATAACAATAACTGAGGTAATATTTAAAAGGTTTCTTAGTCTAAGCTTTCTTTTTTTTAATAATTGTAATTAGGCAATTCAATTTAAGTGGATTGGTTATAAACTATATCTACGATAGGATATTAATTTTCATTTTCCCTTGCAACATAAACAAAATAAGTATCAGTATAGTTAAATGCTTTAATGTATCCTTTTATGAAATATTTATCAGAGATTTGTATGTCACTAATTGGACACTCGTAGATACTCTTAATACATAACTCGTATTATTTATATATGCATTTTTTTTCATTCCATTTACATTTTTCTTATTAAATATTATGAGAATATATATAAGAAGAGGGAATCCTTGTTATATTTAGTTAATTTTTATCTAAAACAGTGTCAACGTTTAATTTATCATTCCTAATTTCTTTTTTGCTTGGGCTCACTTACTCTATAAAGTCATAATTCCAGTTTAAGTACAAATATTCATATGAGGAGTAAATTAGAGAAGTTTATTCATATTAAATTTAGTAATAGACCATATAAATAAACGGAAAGTAAATAAATACAAAAGTACTATTTGTAATTATCTTTTTTATCTCTAGCATTCTAGTGAATTGAAATTTATTTTGTTAATTTACTTAATCTTTTTCAATTTAATCACTTTGTTTTGATTATTTTAACTCTTTTTTTTTGTTACAATTTATTACAGATATCATCATATCTCCCCTCAATTTTCATTACCACTCAAATATATTTTTGATTGGATAAGTTATTTTACTAAATCATCATTTAGCTAGACAAATAATATGTTCTTTAATTAAATTATACTTTTTCATCTAAAAATAAAATTAATTAATTAACATATCAGAATGAATTTTAAAAGCTGAACATTTAAAAATTGATCTATCTTTTTTGTTGTAAGAATAAATTTCTAAATTGAAACTAAAATAAAAATTGTTTCTCCGAAAATATGATTAAACACGAAAAATCGTTTCTCAAATTATAAAGAGTAATTAATAATAATTTCATATTTTTAGAAACTTTTCTAATCAAAATAGCTTTCCAATTTAAATAATAAATGTCAAAACAATTTTACTAAATAATATATAAATAAACATTAATAAAAAATATTAAATTTGGTTTAAAATGTTGTCATTTTTTGTAATAAACGGTTTTGATTTTTTCTAATTTTTTTTTTGTCTTATCTTTCTTAATATTAATAGTCTTTTCATAACTTTTTAGAACATGCTTACAATTATTTCTAGGGAAAAAGTAAAGAAATTCACATTTTAAATCAAATAGCCAATAAAAAATTGAGCTATCCCACTTGTCTTTATAAAATGCTTCTTCAAAGACAATTCTATGATTATTATTTTGAATGATTGCTTAATTTTAGATCTGATTCTTATAAGTAGCTTCTATGTATCTATTTGTAAGATTTACACTTGTATCTTAAATCTTATCAGTATTTTTATACTCTTATTTAGTATGATAGTTAACATTTTATTTATCTTATTCTATGTGTTTTATACTACTTTTAAAAAGTTATTTATCCAAAATTTCAAATTAATTGTATTATTATTCATGAGAGTTTTTATTTTCCATATTATGAACACTGTTTGATGGTTTTCTGATAATACTTTTTGATTTAGATTTTTTCTTTTAGCTTGCTTTCATGTTAGAATTACTATCACAAATATCTTTAGCATCATTGTTAATTTTTAAGCCATTTACTTCATTATTTGTTATTTCCTTCTAAAATATATATTAAATTTGATGAATTTAAATCCTTAAAATATACGTTAATGAATAATTAAATTATTTTCATAATTAAATAAAAAAATATTTACTTAAGAGTTAATTTCTATTTATGTTTGATCAGCCTAATTTAATTCTTATATATTTTTTAATGACTCCTAAAATTAACTTTACCTTTTATTTCTATTAATCTCATTTATTAATATTTTACTATCGATTCTATCAGCTTACTATTATTTATTAGCTATTTGCTCTATGCTAGTTAGGTCTTCTTCAAATTCATTTTCTTATTATTTTTATTCACTTAAATTTATTATTATGCACCTGTCACGCTTGTTTTTTATTCTTTTATAATTTTATTCTCTCTCCTAACTAGGGTAGTAAGTATGTTTGAAAATAGTAAATAAAGGATGCTTTGGCAAATGAGTCTAAAAGCACTCTAAAAAGTGATGGTTTTTTGCATTACATATAATGCAATTTGTTTTTATAACACTAACATCATTATTTAATGATACTTTATGTTTGAGCTCCATGAAAATTTAGTAGTCTTACTTATTTTAATTCACTATTTGTATAAATTGTTTCATAGATATTTTAATCACGATAGTTTATTTGCAACTTTAGATTTTATAAGGAAGCTATGAATTAGCAAAAAACTCATATTCTCCAAAAGTTTATCCAGCAATCAATTTTTTTACTACTTTTTATCCCTTATTTTGATAATCTGCTGGCTTTTTTTTCTCTTCATTTTGATATTCTTAGCTAAATTTTATAATAAAATTTATTTTGAAATTTAAATAAGCAGACAAATAAATCGTTAAATAAGAATAAATTTACATGAAGTCATTTTCCTCTTGATTCAGTTAAAAAAGCTAGATTATATCAACTATTTAAATAATATATAAAAGCAATAAAAAAAAATAAAGATTTTATTCCAAATTTTAATTTACCACTTCCTTAAACAATCAAATATAAAAAACTATCTTAAGTGTTTTGGTCAAAAGTTGGAATTGTTAAACCTTCGGTGTAACTCTCTTCTTACATAATTTGATAAACACTAGCTAGTGTTTATTATGAGAATTATTTAAGAAAGGTGAATTGTTTGATAATGTTTTTATTAGATTCTGTAAAGAGTTTATTTCTCATGTGATAACTAAGCTTATTTAATGTTTCTTTTTCTTGTTCGAATTGTACTTAGAGCTATTGCTCATACTGATTTTATAAGTGTATATTCATGATTCTTTAGAGCTCTCTTTTGATATAAAAACAAATTTAATATTTTAAAAATCTAAATAAAAAGAGCAAATAAATTATCATAAACTTTTTCAAATATTTTCAAATTAATTTTAAGAAAAAATTATTTTTTTTAACAGGTTTATTTAATATTTAATGATAAATACTTTACAGATCTATTTTTTTTCTTTGCATGAATTTATTTAATGTGTTGAGATCTTTTTTATAATTTTCTGAGTTCAAGTTAATATTTTAAAGTATGCTTCCCAAAGTATTTACTAGATAAGCATATAAAACACATGATATAAGCATCCAGAAAGATGTAAAGGCGTATTCTTGTTAAGTTGAAACAGATATGGAATATGAATTTCCCATAGTATGGAAAGCCCATAGCTATGCTTCAAAATAAGCTGCCCACCATTTATATTCATTAACCATTAATTAACCTGTTTATTTTATTACAAAAGATTTTTGAGTTTTCACAATTTACCCAATAGAATTGAGGGTGGGGAAATGAACTCTTACAATAAAATTAGGCTAATTTAACATGTACATCAAATTATTAAATGAAAAATAATAAGCCACCATTTAGCAGCAAATATGATGATAACTTTCATAAATTTACTGATTAATAATAACAATAATTTTTCACAAGGACACTCATTTATTAATTTTAACTAAATGAATGAAATTAAATCAGTATTTAATGACATAATAATGAAATTTAAATTTAAGAAAAAAATTACTCTAGTTTATCCATGTGTTGCCAATATTTAAAAAATGGATTTCAAATTGAGCAAGAGCAACATAAGAACAAGCCATTAAATGAGTTAACAATAGAATTTAAAGCAATAGCTTCATGATTAACAAAATGTAGTGCTTTTTTAAGTGCTGAAGGATTAGAAATTCTAACTTAATCAATACAATGGACATCCCTTTTAATTTAAGTAGTAGAGGTAGCTTGTAGAAAATATTTAAAGTAACATTTGAAGATGTTTTGCCATCGAAAATAAGAGGAAGTATCTCAAAAAATAAGTATTCCTTTACATAAATTTAAAATATGATCCTTCTATCAGAAATAAACTCACCTTCGTGATAAGTTGATGTGTTCATTGAGATTAACATTTCGAAGACCCAAGCCCCAGTTGCTATATTGGCAAATAGATCAAATATTTCAAACTCAGCTTAAAAAAAAACTACAAAGGAAACGAGAAGTAAATATAAACAGTTATAACAAACAATAATAGAACCAATGATTATACGTATTTTATTTTCAGGATTAATCAGAGGTAATTTACTTAATACCAAAAAGAAGGTATCAATTATCATTAAGAATACAGATTAAATAGCATTTAAAATTTGCTAAAAAAAAGAAATCTTTTTTATATTGATAGATTAACTAAAATCTATTCGATCATTAACTAGCAGCCTTGAGTTCTAATTGAATTGGCGATATCTCCCACTCATAGTGTAATTTTCAAAGAACTTTAACACTTAAGGTTTTATAAAAGTAATTATTCTTATTACTTTATCTATACTATTCAGTCCATTTGATATTATTTTTATCTACTCATCAATTTAAACAGGCGTTGGGTTCAACTAGGACCTTTTTTTATAATTGATTAATAAATAAATCAATAAATATATTTATTATCTAATGATATGCATACTATTGAGGAGTTTTTAAAAATTCTATTTTTTATTTTTTATCTAATATTCTTTCTTGAAGTATTCTTGTGTGATGTTACTTTAAAGAAGAACCTAAATTTTTATTGAAAAAGCTGTTTTTCAAGTCTTATTCTACAGAATCTGTTGCTGTTTCATTATTTAAGACATTTTTACTATTAGTACAAGTCTTGCTTTTCATTAAATTCTCATCTTAATCATTTTTTAATCCTAGTCATCATGATAAATAAATTTTACTAAAAATTGAATTGTTTTAGAATTATTTCTTCTTGATAGGTGTATTATTTTTGTATAATTATATCATTTATTTATTGATAAAAAGAGATGGAAAAGATTTTAATTTTTAAAAATAATAAATTTTGAAATATTATCGATAATAAAATTCTTTTTGTAATTATTTAATTTTTATCCATTAGCAGATTTTTAAAATTATAAGTAATAAATTTTAATATTTTATACCTATGAATGAATTGTTTTAAGAAATATTAGATTGGTCTACTTATGCCCTAAATGAAATTTCACCAATATTTTAAATTTTAATCTAATTTTAAGCTGAATGAAGTATTTCATCTTCATCATAGTAGATAAATGAATCTGCTTTCTTTGAAATTTCTATTAATGTTTAAGAATTTTTTCCATTTAACTTTACATGAAGCATATTTTCTGAAAATTACTAAGCCATGTTCAAAAGTAGAAATAAAATTCAGTTTGATTATGTTTGTTTTAATTAATTTTTTATATATTAACTTTTTCTACTAAAATAAAATAACAAAAGAGTCATTCAAAAAGTTAAAATTGGTAAAAGTAAGTTTTTTTTTATATTAATTGTAATATTATATGATGTGTTTTATAATATAAAATACATTTTTTTAATCTAATTTTTTTTAAATCATATTTTATTATTGATTATTAATAATAAATTAATAAATTTTAAATAAAAATTACGATTATAAATTTAGATGCTAAAAAATACAATAAATAAATAATAACAAATGTATCTTTATAACTACAGCAATACTTTACATGACTATTATAAATATTTTTAATTATATTATAAAAAATAAAAAAATTAAACAACACTTAAACTAAATTTAGTAAATAAAATTAAGGATGATAATTATCTATCAACAAGTAAACTTTTATCTTTAAATTTTATGGTAAAAATACAAAATCCCATTTTAAAAATAACTTGAAGAAGTGTTTACATTTTCAAAAAATATTTTTATATTAAAGGTATATCAGATAAATTTTTTGATATAGTAATTTGCCTTTTAAATATTGATAAATAACTAATAATTATTTAATTAATTCACTTTGATTCAGTAAAATTGATAGTCTATATATATAACTTTCAATTAAGTTTTCTTTAATTTTTTTATGAATACAAACATTTCTTATATTTTTTGAAGTGCTCTAAATGCGGTTATATATTATCTTTTTTTTCATGTAATTTAAATTAATCTTTTAGATTTGTATTTCTTAAAGGTAGGCTAAATATTCTCAATATAATTTAAGAGAGAAAAAATATGTTAAATGAAGATTTTATTTGATTTTCAAATATAATTACTATTTGATTAAAGTGGTTAATTATCATTGACTATTTAGAATTATCTTTTCAAAACAAATTCTCTTCAAATATATCTGAATTCCGTGGAATATTTGTTTCATTTTTATTTACTATTATTTTATATAATTCTTTATAAAAATATAAAATTCTATAAAAAATAATAGATAAAATATAACTTATAAAATATATTAATAAAAAAACACTAAAACATACTAAAAACTATTTTTTACATTTAAAATTATAGTTTTTCCATCTTAAATCTAAAAGAGATTAATTTTTATTTTTTTTTTACATATAATTTCGAACTATCATAAAATACTTTTAGTTTTATAACAATAAGATTATCATTTTTTAATTTTCTAAATAATGTTTACAAAAAATTTGAATGAGAATATATTTAAACATTAAAATTATTATATTTATAAAAAGATATTTTACTTAAATTTAAAAATATAAGAATAAAAGCAGTTATTTTTCATAAATGTATCTTAATCTAAGGAATCATTCTTTAAAAAATATAAATTGAATTAATATTCTAAAGATGTTTTCATTTTTTATTATGGTTTTAAAAAATATTATATTTTGCAAAAATCTTCAACCTAAGTCTAGATTATTTCAAACTAAAATTTAGTTAGTATAAATATTTCAATTATAAAGAAAAATTAAAATTATATATTTCTTGTTATTAGGAATTTATAAGAAATAAATTCTTTACTAGAAAATTTCTTTTACAAAATAATGATTAGTTTATTTTTCAATAAAAATGTAAGTCTTATGTGGAAATACATACATTATAAATTAAATTTATCTTAAATTTCTTTTATAAATAAAATGCTATAAAGATTTAGAAATTTCAAAACCAAAATATAAAACAGCTAAAAATAAAATTCTTGTATTCAAAATAGAATTATAAACAGATAATATGTATATTTTTTAAAATTAAAACTAAATTTTTAAAGATTTCGTTAAATTAAATTATTTTTATTTACTATGAATATTATCTTTACAAGTGAATGTAAATTCCATAATTTTTTGCAAATCTTAATTTGTATTGCAACATATTTATTTCTATTAACATTACCAGAAACTGGTTGTTTAGAAAAAAAATTCTTATCCATCAAAAACGATAGTAAAAGTTAATTTTATATATTCTGTTTATTAAAAAGTTTATATTATTTTTTCTGATTAACAATAAAAATCAACCCTTTAAAATATTAAATCAAATTTTTAATTTGAAATAATTGAATTTAATAACAAAAAAAAATAAAAAATCTAAGAAATGAACAAAGTATCAATTTTATCCACTACTCTTATTCTAGGATTGCTCATCGGAACAGCATATTCATAAGTTAGTCTCGAGCTTCTAGTCAAAACCACAGGTACTTCAAACAGATACCTTTTAGCTGCTGAGGGTATTTTTGGTGGTAACTAAAATAACCAAGACAATTTCTGCTAGTAAAGTTTCGCCATATAAACTAATTAAAATTAGTTTACTACAACTAATATGGTTCTTCCAAATGCTAGAAGATGTGGCGATGTATCAAACGTAAGTCTTGGAGGCTATACAATTAATGTAGCTCTAGGTGAAGTTGAACTACCTCTTTATCTTCACTATGATTAAGGAACTCCTGAGTTAGACTTCTCAGATTCAGACTAAAATATCGCAAACATATTTTATAATCAAAGCAAAGTTAAATATCCTATCTTTTTCTTTAATCTTAAAAACAATGTTCAACTTGTTGATGGTTTTAAATCTAACAGTTTCTTATACATTGGGGATTATGATGGCTCAGTTGTTTAACAAGGTTCTCAAACTATATATTTACCTAAATTAGGCTAAGGAATATGGTAAATCCCCTTGAAAAACTTTATCATTTAAGGTAATTCTTATTAGGTATCTGATGAATAACCTTTTGTAATTTCTTCATATGATTCAATTGGATTAGGCTAGTAAGCTTATGATGAGTTCTTGAAGCCTCTTACTAAAAAAAGAGCTATTGTCTAAAATAAGAAACATGGTTATATTTCTGTAAAGAAATAATTCCTCAACGAACTCCCAAACATTACTCTATAAGTTGAAGATATAAATGGAAATTTATAAGACTTAAATATTCCTCCTTAAAATTACATACTTTAAGTAAAAGATGAATACATACTTAAGGTTGACAATTCAAACTAAATAGGATATCCTTTATACTACAACTATTTAATTGGTTTTGATAGAAACGGTAAGTAGTTCTTACTTTAACAAAAGTAAGATTCTGTGAATGTTTCACCTTTTTGAAAACAATTAGCTTTTTTAAATATTAAATAAATATCTTATATATATATATATATATAAATAAAAAATAGAAAAATCTTTTTACAAAAAAAATGAAATTGTATTTAATTATTCTTAATTTACTTAAATGCGTTTTTTTAATATATAAAAATCAAAAAAAATAATTTAAAAAACTAAAAATTATTAAATTTTAAAAACAAGTGCTTGCCAGTTTAAACCAATCTCAAATAAAAAATTTTTTTTTAATTTGTTTTTATAATTTTAGCTGTTTAAATAAATTAAAATTAAAATTTTAATTGAAAGTAAATTAAAGATAAAAACATGATTTTTTATTTTTTGATAATTCGAAAGTATGAAAAATAGAAATCATTTTATTGAATCTTTTACTTTCAAATCTTAACTTAAAAATTATAATTTAAAACAAATTTATAATTAATAATTTTTAAAAAAATTAAAATAAATCTCAATTTTCTTCTTCTAAAACTCATTTATTTTATTAAGTAGAATTTAATTATCAAGGAATAGTTAATAGCATTTTTTTTATAGAAAATGTAAATACTAAAGCATAAATTTCATGATATTATAATTAATATTGTAACATGGGTCAATCTATAAAAATTTTATTTAATTTGATGCCTAAAACACGTTTTTTTTTTTAAAAATTGACCAAAAAAGTATTAAATAGAAATGAATAATGATTAAAACCTTTTTAAATAATTTAAGCTTGCAATCAAAATAAAAAAAATTAAAACTCATTTAATTTACTTTTTTACATAACAAAACAAAAATGATAGATAATCATGATAAAAACTATTGATTGATAACTAAAAAAATCAAAAAGAAATTGATTTAGGTGATTAATAAAAAATAAAAATTTTAAGTTGATTCTACTTATTTATAAATACAAAATATAAAAGATTTTCAAAATTAAAATTGATGAAACATTTTTTAATATTTTTATTAAATAATGAAATTTTTATTTGCCATCTTTCAAAAGAATTTAGGAGGATCTGCTTTTTCAGGTTCTGCAGGGCTGTAGAAAGAAATGAATTTGGGTACTATAGTAGGGAGAGTTGTAACCAAAGCAATAACTAATGAGGTAAAGGTATCTTAAAAATTAACATCTATTAAGTTCAAGAAAAGATATTTGTATTCAATTTGATCATTTTCAACTGATTTAATGATTTTCTTGACACTCTTTCTGATTGATTCTAATAATTTTCTCCTTAATTTTCCTAAACTTTCCATTGTCTGGTTTTCATAGTATTTAATTCCATCTAGCTATTCTCCCTCAATTTACTTAACTCCATTTGGTAAATGTATCTCTTAGTAAGCCATAAACTCATAACTCATTAGTTTAATTTTTTTTATGACAACGCCATAAATGTTATCAACAGTTTCACAAACAACATTATCACCATCTTTCAAGATACAGTCAAAGTAATAGTCATACATAGTAATTAGATCATCAACTACATCTGATAGACTTCTAAGATTTAGCAAGATGTCATCAAAAGTATCATTGTATTTAGTACCATAGTAGAATCTAAACAGCAAGAAGAAACTCAAGAAAACAAAATCAAAAGAACTTTAGATGACAAAGATAGGGTTCAATAAAAGAGATTCTTTTTCGAAAATCCAGTAAAGCTCAAAGAAAGAAGAGAAAACAATCAAAGTGACAAATACAAAGTAAAAAAACAAGCAGAAATAAGAAACTTCCAGTGTCTGCATAAGCTCATTATTAGTTGAGAGAATGACTTTCCTGTAGTTATCCCAAGTTTCCATACTAATTGGACAAGTAAAATCGATCTTATTTTTTAATTCGTCCATATTTTTGCTGTTTAAGTCTTTGAATCTAACTTAATCACTCAAAGCTTCTAAAGCTGTAAATTTCTTTCTTAAATCATAGTTACCTAAGATTCTGTTTAAATTAAAAGCTGTGTAGAAATAAAGGAAAATATTCACAATCACATCAACCAATATTCTGTAATTAAAAGCCTCATCAATAAAATTAAGATATTTGAATGTTAAGTAGATCTTGATCAAAAGGATAGCTATTAAAATGAAATACTATTGGAATTAGGGGAATACGTATTCATCAAATTTAGTTTCTTCATTCAATTTGAAAATATCATTTTCAATAACTTTACGTTCAGCCTTATGAAAATCGAAAGTTTTATATCTACGAGATAGGTTTGATACACCGCAATCTCTCAAAGATTTTGAGTTATTATTGCTCTTGCCTTGTTGGAGTGGGAAATCAAACAAAAAAGCAAATTTGTCTGAATTTTTATCATGTAGATATTGGAAAGTGCTGAATGAATTTGTTGAGCATAGTTTAGAAAATATTTAACCAAATGTTTAAATTTTGCACTACTTAGCCTTAATAAAGGCAAACACAAGGACTGCATTTAGATAAAAGAACATACTGTCTGCATACATATACTTTAGATATTCATCTTAAATTTTAGAAAATAGTAGAATATATTGCATATACACTATAGATAAGTTGGATACAATAATCCACAGAGCAACTAGTATCAAAAAGAAGAGAGACTTATCTTCTATTTTTTAAAAAGGTACTAAAATACTCACTATTACCATTGCAAAAGGAACAAGAATAAACTCAATGTAATATATGAGAGTTGCAAAGATGAGTAAAGCTGCTTCTTTGATCATATTACTATCTTCATCTTAATCATTTTCGTTGATTAATTTTTTGTCATCCTTTTCAATATCTTAATCATAATCATCATCATTATTATCTTTACCTTGCTGTGATTCATCATCTGAAAGAGGATTTTTATTGATCCTTGATTTTAATATACTATCTACTTTTGTTTTTCTCATTTTTAAAAGTATTTATTTTATCTGATCTTATTTTTTTAATATGATTAAAGAGTTAATCGTTTTTATGTAAATAAAAAAATTATTTGAATTATTATTAGCCTATTGAAATATATGGTCAGAATATTAAATTTTATTTAAATAAAAAATAATAAAATTGAAGATGTGATCTTTTAAATCAATAAACAAATCTAAATAAAATATGTTTTTTCTTGTAACAAATCTTTAAAAATGTAATTTTCCTTAAATATCAAATTATTTATTGAGTTTGAAGTTAGTTTATATTATCTAATAATGATGATTAGGTTCATAGTATCCTTTATTTATTTTCCTTATTTTTTTTGAAATCAAAAGCAAAAAATATTTTTATTTATTTGATTTAACAAATTCTTACTTATACAAAATCATTTAATTAAATAAAATAAATAAAGCTTGATTAGTTAAAATAAATATGATATTGAAATCTCATTTTTTAATTAGTTAATACTTTTTCAACTTTGATTGACTTAAATTTTTAAATTTGAATTAACATCAATTATTAGAAAAGATATATAAGAAACATTTATTTTATTTTATATGGTTTTTTTATTTGATGATCAGTATTTTTTACAATTACCTTATAGTTTCTATTTCTTAAAATTTTATAAATAAATTAATATCAAGGATTCTTCTTTAGAGAAACTACATAAAAGCAATAATTCATTCTTTCTTTAATTTTAGACTATGAAACATTCAAAAATTACTTTTTCTCCCTAACTTTGATAAGCAGCTTTATTCCTTTTTTTTATATTTTAATATTGGTTTATTAACTCATACAATAAATAACTTAACCTTTTTGAAAATGTTAAAATACCAGCTTACTTTTAATTTTGGGTTTTATTAAATATTTAACATCAATTTAAAAACAAAACATCTTTTATCAAACCATTATTTTTATGTTTTTTTTATATCGGATTCTTAGATTAGCTTATAACAATAATTTTAATAAAAATAATAGTTTTCATTAAGATAAATAATGATCCAGTATTTTGAAACTATAAGAAATTACTAAACTTTAATTATAAAATTATGTTAATACACAATTTATTTAAAAATAAAATAAACTTATTTTACTTTATTTAATTTCCTACCAAACACATTTTACAAAAAGTAATAAAATTAGATTAAAAATTATTATTTAAAAACGAATAATTTATTTTAGAAAAAAATTATATAAATAAATAAATGATTTTTCTTAATTTGTATTTTATTTAATATACAAAATAAATATTTTAAAATTTATAGTTAATAAAAATATTGACTTACAAACTCTTATTATTTTAATATATCAATAAATCATTTGGAAAATTAAATATTATAGGAACCATTTTAGTTTTAATTTAATTTAAAGTTATCCAAACTTAGACCAAATTTACCTAAATTAAAATAAATTTATTAATTATTAGATTGAATATTATTTTAAAAAATTACCTAGAATAGTATTTCCCAAATCTTTTAACCCAGAAAGCACTTCAGTTTTTCTTTTTTCGTTTAATTTTTCTAGATCTTTTTACATGATAAATATTTTAGCTTTTAATTGTTTGTCATCAGGATCTAACTTCTCTAATTCTTTAAGGTCTAATTAATTAAATATTTTATAGAATTACTTTAAATAAATTATTTTCAGTTGTTAATTTAACAGAACAAATCAATTCATAGTTAAATTTATACCTTCAATGGCTTCCTCTAACTTTTCAGTTTTTTCATAAGCAGTTATCCTGTTAAGGTAAGGTTTCTTAAATTTAGGATCTAATTTTATTGATTCTGAGGAGTACTAAATGACTGTTTCATAATCATTTTTCTTTAAGTAGCAAATTGCTAAATTAGAGTTCAAAACTGAGCACTATTTGGTTTCCGACTAAGGACAGTATCTTAAAGCTTAATAATAATATTCAATAGCCTAATAATATGAATATGATTTTAAATATTTTATATCATTTAAGAATAATTACATCATCAAATTATTGATCATAAAAATATTTATTTGCCTTTTCTTTAAATTCTAAAGCTTTCTCTAGTGTCTAAATATTTAGATTTTTTTTCAATAAATATTTCAATTTTAACTTAGTAATTTAACCTTTTCGCTCTCAGGTATTTCTTCTTAAGAATCTTTATCATCTTCATCCTAGTTTTAATTATCTTCGTTTTCGTCATCACTCTATTTTAATTCATCTTCAAGTTCTTAATCGTTTTTTTAGTTTTCCTCATTTTTTTGTTCATCATATGGCTCCTATTTGGTATCTTCTTTTACCTTTTCAATCTATATTATATGATTTATAATCATTAAATTAAATATGATAATGCCTAAATTAGATCTAATTACTTTATATTCTTCATCCTATTCAGTTTTATCTGCTTATTCAATCTATTTTTAATCAACTTATTGTTTAGTGTCTTCTTCAACCTAATCATTTTTCTAAATTTCAGTAACTTTTTATTCTTATTACTCACTCATTTTTGAAGTTTATCAATATTTTTAAATGTTCTATTTTTCTTTTTCTATCCTTTCAATTTTTTGGAATTTTTCTAAATTTTAAGTATTATTCTAAAAATTAAATTGTTATTTAGCAGAATATTGTTGTAGAATATTTGAATTAGTCAACATTCAAAAAATGAATCAATCATTAATTTATACAACTAAATGAAAAATGCTTTATAAAAAATTATTTTCAATTAAAAAAATAATTTAATCAGAAAAAAAATATTTTAGAAATTAAATAAAATAATATTTTTGGAAAAGAAATAAAAACATTCAATTTTTCCTCCGAAATTTTTCCATTTTTTTTATTAGTTAATTTACATGATAAAGAAATGCTATCTCTACCAAGTAAATAATAATTCTTTAATCTTCTGCTATTTATTTTAATATAGATAATTTTATAATAATACAAGATATGATTGCTTTGAACTGAATGAATGATTGAAGGTTAAAATTAGATTAAAGCTTTTAACAAACATTAATAATAAATATTTGATAAAAAATAAAAGATTTCAATTAAATAGCAAACGCATTAAAATTTTGATAAAAATGACTGATAAAAGTAAAAAAATAGTTGAAAAGCAAGAACAAGAAAACGATTAAGATAAGAATTTAGCCCGTATAAAATTATTTTACTTATAAGAGGATATATGACTTAAAATTTTTGTTTATAATTTAGAATAAAAGAAGGGTAGAGTTATTATTAGAAATTTAATCTTTGATATCAGCGAGAAACATCTTAAAGGTTTGTTGGGTAAGTTTGGTGAAATTATTGAAATTAGTATTCCAGTTAACCCTTCAACAAACAAATCTAAGGGGTTTGCATTTGTTTAATTTGCTAACAAAAACTGTGCATTGAAAGCTATAAATGTAATTATTTAATTAATATTTCACTTATAAAGTAGAATTTAGATTATTTATCAATCATTTAAAATGTTTATTAAAAGGAGTTAAATGGTACTTAATGGAAGGGTAGAAACATTGTTTTAGATTTAGCTGTTTCCAAATAAGAATTCAAAAATCATCAATAGCCTTAAGAAAAGCAAGATAAGCAGGAATCTAAGCAAAAGGCTAAAAAATCTGAAGAGATTGAAGATGAAAAAATGGATGAAGAAGAATAAGAAGAAAGTGAAGACGAAGAAGACGAAGACGATGATGAAGAAGAAGATGAAGAGGAAGAAGACGAAGAAGAGGAAGAAGAAGATGATAAAAATAATTAAAATAAAAAAGGAAAAAATTAACAAGGATAAAAGAAACTATTTGAAAATGAAGATTTATCCAAAACATGCTTTGTTAGAAATTTATCTTATGATGCAACTGATAAAGATTTGAGAAACTTTTGCCAAAACTTTGGTAAAGTAGAAATGGCAAAGGTGATTAAAATAAAAAATTTTATATCGATACTAAAATTTTATTTAATTAAATGATATTAGGTATGCATGAATCATGAAACAGGAAGCAACAAAGGTACTGGTTTTGTTAAATTTAAAGATGCTGAAGTAGCTCTTAAACTTATTGCAAAGAGTAATGAACTCAGTGAGAATTGTCTTTAACAAAAAAATAAAAAAAATACCAGTAACATTCATGATATATTTTCAGGTAAACTTTTAAAAATTCAGCATTTTATTGATTTAATTTATTTATTTTATTTTAGGAATAAGTGAACTTGATCTTGAAATGAATGGAAGAAGAATTATTTTCTTGGAAGCTAAGAAAAGAGAAGATGTTACTAAAGTTATGGAAGAGAAACTTGAGAGAAACTCTATAACTTTAGATAAGGTTAAAACTTTAGATTAATTAGAAAAGTTTGATAGATAAGGAAAGAGAAACATTCATTTAGCAAAGCTAGGTATTTTCGAAGAAGAAAAAAGTATGACTAATGAAGAAAAGGAAAAGAGACGTATTCATTTATAAGAAAAATTGAATAAGCTTAAAAACCCAAATAATTATGTTTCTTCAACAAGTATTTTACTTACTTTTATGCTTTTATTCATTTTTAACAATTTTTTACTTACATAGGAATTGCCCTTATGAACATACCAAAAGAAGAGTTCTAAGAAGAAGATATTAAGCTTTATGCTCAAGCTGCTTTTGTTAAAGAACATGGTTAAGAATATCTTAAAAAACAAAATCCAATTAAATAGGTAACAATTATAGTCTTTATTATTCAGTTTTGAAAATATTTAAAATAATATTTAGGTCTTATTGTTAAGAGATAAGAATAAACTTGATAAGGAAGGAATACCTAAAAGTAGAGGTATAGCATTCATAGAATTTAATACACATGAATAAGCACTTTCATTCTTGGAATATTGTGTAAAGGATAAACTCAATTTTGAAAAGAAATACAAAAAAACACCTATTATTGAATTTTCAATTGAAGATGCTAGAAAAATGGCTAAAAAGAATAAATTACTAGAAAAAGTTAAATTAAAATAAGCTGAAAAGAAGAAAGAAAAGAAAGAGTTGACTGAAGAAGAATTAGAATCAAAGAAGAAAATACTTAAAAATGCTAATGAAGCAGCAAAAATCAAGATTTAAAATATTCTTGATTAATCTAATAGCACTAACATGTCTCTTTATGAAGAAGGTAAGAGTTTGTTGAAGGACATTAAGAGTAGAGGTATTAAATAAAGAATGGCTAAGCTACTTAGAAAGAAATTCAATCTTGAAACTGAAGATAATCAATAATCTAACAAAGTAGTTGAAGCTATTTCCAAATAAGAGGAAAAGATCAAAAACAAGAATTCTAAGGAAGAAAAGAGAAAGCAATTGTTGAAGTAAAAAGTATAAGAAGAAAAGAAGTAGAAAGTAGCTGAATAAAAGAAGAAACAAAAGGAAATTGATGACGAACTTGAAGTCGATGCATCAGAGCTTATCAAGGTAAAATCTCTTAAAATCCTTAATTTTTACTGATTATTTTTAATTCCCATAACATTAAAGGCTGTCTCTAAAGAATTAAAGAAAAACAAAATAAGAAGATAAAATTTGGAAGACTACGACGAGTTAGATGTAAACTTTGATTTAATTGTGTTATCACTTTACAAATTTATATTAATTTTAATAGGATGTAGTAGAAAAGCATATGCAAAAGAAAGTTAAAAAAATAAAGCAAGAAAGTAGTGCATTGTGAAATAATTTTAATCAAATAGTAAATAGAAAAAGCTAAAAATATTGAGTTATCTTTTGATGCTAATAATAAATTTCATGAAATTTAGATAAATTTATTCTCAAATAAAAGTAGGTTTATTGATTAAACTTTATTAATTTTTATAAAATTTTAATTATAATAAAATAAATTTAATGATTAATTTGCTCTCTTAATTGTATTCTATATACATATGTTTACATATATTTTTATCAATTATATCCATAATTCGATACCGAAACTCCCTATCCAATTTTATCTTATTTGTGTTTAAACAACAAAAAATACTTTATCTAATTTTTATGATTTTTTATTTTTAATACTTGGTGAAAATTTATTTTATTAAAAATCAACCAAAAATTAATAATAAAAGAAAAATTAGCTTATCTTATAAAAAAAATAATTTGTCGTTATTCATTTAATAAAAAGGAAAAAGGAATAAATATCTAATTATAATAATCAGTGATGATAATGAATACTACAACAAAGCAAATAGAATCTGATAGTGAGACTTCATAAATTTAAATTACATTTATTATTGAAAGTACGATTTGAAGAAATTATATTTAAGTTATACAAACATCTTTTATATTTCTTTGAATAAAATATTTATTTATTTCACAATATGTTAAAGTGCTTACAAAATTTTAATAGAATTAAAAACTGATCAAAATAATTTTATGTTATCAATAACATTTTGAAGATCAAAAGCTATAAAATTTAACCTTTTTATTTTTTTTTGGTTAAATAAAGAATTAATTCTACTTAATGAGAAGTTAAAAGTAGATTATTAACTTTTTTTTGTAATATGTGTTTATATAGATTGAACTTGAATGTATAATAATACAGTTGAAAACTAAATTTAAAGTTTTATTCTTTTATAAAATGGATAATTTAAAACCAAGTCTATAAAAATGAGTAAGTTAAAAAATTTAAATAATTATTTTCTTTTCATATAAAATAAAAAAAAGATTTAGCTTTCTCATTCATATAAATTATTAAGCAAATCCAACAGATAAAATGTATAAAATAGCAAATTTATCTATTAAAAATTTAAAAATATTTTTTATTCAAATTGTTAGTTTTCTATTAAATGATTAAAATTTATAAGTATTCTAAATTTAAATTAACTTCTTAGTAATAGTTTTAAACGTTACTTAACATATTGAAATTGATATATTTATGATGAGAGATTTGACGATAGTAAAATATTAGTTAGTTTTTAATTAGAATTCAAAAGAAGAATGAAAATATAATTTTAAATTAATTTAAACTAACTTAATGATAGCTAATTTTGATAATAAACTTATTAAATAATAGGCGTGCTTTAGGTGTGTGACTAAAGCACACAATTAATTGAATGAGAAGGAATTAAATATGAAGCATTTTGTAATTTGTAAAACGTTCCATTTTTTAAATGCATATATAAATAAATACCTCAAAATAAAAACAAATTTAAATATTTGTCTAAAATTTCGAATTTTGGATGATGGATGGCTTAAATACAAATAAAAGAAAATAATGAAAAAGTTAGCAAAGAAAAGGGGCAGGCAGGTGGTAAAGCAATAGGCAAAATCAATTTGTTCGAAACTATAGATTAGTCGTCATGAAATTAAATTTGCAAGAATATTGATTAATTAATTAGATTTTTAAAATAAATATGAGAAAAGGGGTTTTGAAAAATAAATAGAGAATGAATAAAAGAAAATTAGTTGTTTGTAAAAGATAGAGGGGGTCTTTATCAGAAGAAAATTTAACAACTAATAAATTAATGAAATATAGTTAATTACCAAAAAACAAACTAATTACATATATTTTATAATGATAGTAATATATACAAAAAAACATAAGATTGAAGGCCAAGCAATATAAAGGAAATTATAACTAACTAATTATTAGTTTTTGCATTCTTTATAGGCTCATTCAATCAATGACAACTAGCTAGCTAGCTAACTAAATAAATAAATGAATATTTTTGCTAACAAAAATGAATGAGAATGCTTGTTTATTAAATAAATGAATAAATACTCTTCATATTAATTAATGTAATTATTAGATTAGTTAATTAATTAATTTTTTATTTAATTATTTATTAGAATGATTGATTGATTGGTAGATTGATAAACATTTTCAATCAATTTAATAAAAACAAATGATTATGATTAGGAGTTTTTTAGAAAACTATAATAATATATAAAAAACAAACAAAATAAAAACAAAAGAAAAAATTTTAAAAGTCAAAGAAAAAAATTTACCGAAAAGGAGGAGTTGCTGAAGTACCTGAGCTAATCCGTGAAATAAGATGATGCGTAATTCTATGAAGTCGAAGACTAAGCCCATATAAAAGTAAAAGAAGGATGTTCCTTAACAGAATTCTAAGAGTGTGACACAAAAAAGAAGGGGAAGACCTCACAAAAATTTACCTATTGAAGTTTTGTCAAAAGAAGAGTCCTACTCCTTGAAACATTCAAAAAGTGCTGGGATATCTACGGATGACTCTTCATCTAACCATGCAATGACAGAAGAAATCTCCTAAAATAGCTTAGTTGATTAGAGCATTAAACTTAGGCCTGTTACAGACTTTAGCTAGTTTCTTGAAGTACCTATCATTAGACCTACTATTGACGAATTCAATGACCCTTTCAGACTTATTGCTAATCTTTATCTAAAAGGCTATGACAAATAAGGAGTTGTCAAAATCATACCACCACCTGAATGGAAGCCAGATTTTTAGTTCTCCAAGATTCAAAACAAGGTCAACACTCGAGTGTAAGTAATCAATAATCTCTCAAAAGGAAAGGTAATTCATTAACTGCACACATTTACAGTTGTTCTTTTATTACTTAAAACAAATTTTAAACCAAAAACATTATTTCTTTGTCTTAGCTCCTCCTAAAGGGATTTTTTATATTCGATAATTTTTTTAAATTCCTCTATAAAAAAATGTACAAAAATTATTTAAAATTATTTACTAACTCTCTGATTCATTCAGTTTTTTATCTATTTACGCTTCATTAGCTGAATCAGATATTCATAAATAATCAAATATCCAAATAAGATCTAAAAAAATTTGCTATTAAAATATTTTCAAACTTTAATTCTCTCTTAATTGATCTCATTATGATTATGCAAAGTCTTAATAGCATTTAGACTTTTTATTGTTTATCAAAGAATTTAAATCTACTATCAGTTGATATATCTATCTATTTATCTAATTATCTATCTATTACCTAATTTATTAAAGTATCAAAAAAAAAGGGGGAAAAAAAATTTATAATTTAAAAAGTAGAGATCAATTTTCTTTAAAAATTAAGTAATTATTAATTTAAAATGGTAAAAAGTGATATTTCTACTTTACATCATTTTGCGCTAACTTGTATTGTTTCGGATTAAAATCACTGAAACAGGTTCCATTAAAATTTTACTTTTTGTAATACTATCTTTGACCAAAAATGGGTCATGCTTTGCTTTTCTTCTTTATGGACTGAGTATCATAAATATTTAATATCAAGTCTTTCTTTAGTTTCTTTCTTAAGCAAAAAGCTTAGCCTGGCTTCTAACTTCTCATAATATAGAGAGTGCGTTTTCTTCTTACTAAATTAATTTAATTACAATTTCATTGTAAATTGTAAGATAAGAAGAGATTAATAAGTTATAAAGAGTTATCACTTTTAGATTATTATTATTATTACCTTTTCCTTGATGAGAATATAAAATTTTGGTTATCACATAGTATTAGCAATTTTAGCAGAGACTAGATAAAACTTTGCTAAATATTTAATCATTATATTAAATTTCTTAAATGCTAAGTACAAGTTCAAAAGCATCTAATAATTATTACAAAGGGTTTTAATGAATTATCTTTGAATGCGATTTATATAAATGCTACAATAAATAGATTAAATAATATCTAAAGTACATATTAACAAGGCAGCAAAGCTAGTCGTTTAAATATGCTTAGATATAAACAAATTTCTATTCTTGCAAGTCCTAAAGATATTTAAAACGAATGAATATTCACCAACCAATTAATAGCTGCTTTAAGATTAAAATTAAATAATAGAAAGATGCATTAATTTCTAAATATTACTCTGATGCACTAATAACTTAGAGCATACCAATTAACTTAAATTGTTAATGTAAAGACAATCTAAAATTCTGGCTATTTTTTGATTACAAACAAACCAGATATGATTTATTTTAAAAAATTTTTAAATGTGTTAAAAATGAATGACACTTAATCTAACAATTACTAGAGACAAATAATTTAGAGATAATGTTAATGGAAATTTGTTTTTTTAATATATGAATATTTTTTATACATATGCTTTAATATTTTTATTTATGAATAAAACAAAGCCATTCGAGCAGAATGAGGAAGGCTATACCTACAAAGAGTATTAACAATATGCTGAAAAATTTTAAAAAAAGTATGATTATTAAACAGAGGAGAGATTTATAGAGAAAGAAAGACTGAATGAATATGAATTTTGGAGTATTGTAGAGTTTCCTCACCTTTTCAAGGAGGTACATATTTATATTATTATTAAATCGCAATATACAAGCAACAATTCATTCGCTGGTTAAATGTTCAAAATTTATTAATTGAATTTAATAGAATAAATACAATTCACTCATTAATTTCTTTTAGTAGAAAATGAAAAATTGTTAGTTTGCATGAATATTTTTTCAACTTAATTTACATTATTTTGTAAAACTTCAAAATAAGTAAATTAAAATATTTTTTTAAAAGGTGGAAGTCGAATATGCAGCTGATCTACCTTCTTAAAAGTATGGTAGTGCTTTTGCTGAATAACCTTCAAAGCATGACAAAACTAGTTATCTTCATTCATTCAATTTGAAGAATATTAATAGATCTCACAATAGTTTATTTTAGTTTATTAAGAATGGTGGTGATATCAGTGGAATCACAACACCTTGGGTTTACTTAGGTATGCTCTACGCAAGTTTCTGCTTTCACGTAGAAGATTTATATATGTATGCCCTCAACTATCTTCACATGGGAGCACCAAAAACATGGTAACATTACAATAATATTATTGACAAAGAATTAATTTTATGATTTTATGCAATTATTTGATAAAAAATATATGCATACTATTCTACTAAAAATAAACAAAATCTTACCATTCAATTCGAATTAAAAAGGTATACTATTCCAGCTGATTATAAGGAGAAATTTGAAGAACTCTATTAAGAAAAATACAAAGATATATTCTAAAAAAATCCAGCAGTTTTACATCACTTGAATTTGTAAATTTGCCCTGCAGAAGCAGTTAAAAAAGGTATTCCTGTCTATAGAACTGATTAAAAAGCTGGTGAATTTATTGTCACATTCCCTAAAGTCTACCATGGTGGGTTTTCACATGGTTTTAATTGCGGAGAAGCTGTAAATATTGTGACTCCAGAATGGATCAAGTTTTACAAAGAGGCTAAATTTGATTACGCAAGAAAGGGATTCCAAAAAAAAGTATCTTTTTCACTTGCATGGGTGCTGGTTTCTATCATTTAAAACCTTCAAGACTCTTCGTTTGATAAAGTTACATTGCAAAATGTAAAATTATTCACTTTTTAGAAAGTTTTTCTCACATAACTTTATAATTTCTTTATATTTTAAAAATTTTTTATTAACTTAGATCTTACATGAGTGGTAAGAAATAGAAAAAGAAGAATTGCATAAAAGAAAAGACCTAATAAATATTTATGGAAAGAAATTAAAAGTATATGAATTTGCAAATAAGCATGAAAAGTATGATCGTCATGTTTGCAAAATTTGTTCAGGTTACTGCTATCTATCTTATATTTATTGCAACAAGTGCTTCACTTAAGGCTGTCCTGCTCATATTGCTCCTTGTGGATGCATTGAAAGCACAATATCCTTGTTTATTAGGTTTAATGAAAAGGTAAAATATTGATTGCTTCTTTCAAAAATAAATATTTTTATTTATCTATTTATTAAGACTAACTATTTAACAATATTTATTTTGATTAATAGGAAATGCAAGAATTTGGATAAATAGTAAAGGACACTATCAAAAATAATTTCTGATAAAAAAGTATGCTCGCTCATCATAAAATAAATGTTGATTTGATATAAATTTAATATAGCTACAATATAATTATAAAATAATAAATAAAGAATATCTTTAATTTTACCCACAATCATTTTATTAAAAATAAACTAAATAAATCTAATTGTAAGCAAATAAATAAAAATTAATTTATCAGCAATTACTAAGGCAAACAAAAAATGATTACAAATATAAAATAAAAATAACAATGAATGTTAACTAGAAAAATACTTTCAAAAAATATCTAAGTTCAGAAATTATTAAATGGAATGAATTTTAGTCAAGAAAGATTTTGATTTGAACCTACATATTATAATTGCCAAAAGAATTAAATAATCAAATAGCTAACTAATTAACTAACTAATTAATTAGCTAGCCAATTAATTTTAAAATTAATTAATCTAGAAAACAAACAAACTTTCATATAAATTATAAATAAACATATTATATTTAATAGAATTTATTTAATACAACTTTCAAATTAATTACTTGATTTAACTAAAATTCTATTTTTACTTCTTTCCAACTAACTTTGTATCCTATTTATTATATAAATGTACTCAATTTTTCTATTGATACTATATAATTTAATATATGCTTGTTACTTTATGTTTTATTGGTTAGATTCGTTTCACTTATTACTTACTTTGTTTACATTATTTTATTTTTTATGTACTATGAATTAATATTATGTTAGTATGAATGCATGAATAAATTAATTAATATATGGATGGGATTTGCTTTAAAAAATTAGTTAGTTTGTTATATGACATTCGTTTAATCATCTATTTATTAAACTAATCATTTGAAGATTTTATTTTGTTTAGGTATTTCTTACAGAGGATTACTACGTAGCTTTATTTGTGCATAATTTTGTAATACTTTTGTAAGCTCTTCATTTTCTGTTTCATATTCTTCTTCAGTTGGCATCATCCTATCAAAGTCCTAGTCAGTGATTAGAGTTTTTTGTGTAAAATTATCTTTTTTGATTTTAGTTCCTTGCTGCAATTCCAAATAATCTTTCAAAATGTTTTTGCTATAATCTATCTTCATACGCTTAGCAAATGATGGGAAAAGCTCATCTGCTTACTTTTTTAACTCTGCAATTATATTTTTTGTTTCTGGATGCTCTTTTAATGAATTAGTAGAGGTAATATCATTAGATTTTATATTAATATCTTGTACTTGTAAAGCTAAAGTATTCTATGAAGATGGTTAAGACTGTTATTTTAAGGATGCCTTAGTGCTATTTTACTTATCATAAAAAAGCATATAAAGATTGTAACAAGTATCACCAAAGAGGTTAACTATTTATATCATCAAACTATTGTTATCGAAGCTTGGCTACTCAGCTAATTTGCGGTATATAAAAACTATACTTCTGTTAAATTCTTAACTAGTATTTATTAAAGTATTTAAGTTATCATCTCCAAGTTTGAGGAAATCCTCAATAATTCCTGATCTGCAAAATAGCTAATAAATATTTTATCTAGTAATAAGTTTTAAAATTTACACCAACTTAAATTAGATGAATTTAAGCTGATTTAAGAAATAAAGCCTACTTGTTAAAGCTAAGCCTTCATCTAAAATTTTAAGTTAATATTCATTAATATTGCTAGCACTCTTGATAACTTGCTTGTAATTTTTTAGATTACTAAAAAAATTACAAGCTTAGATAGTTTGAGTTTTTGATGATTGATTCTAAAGCTACTATTATATCACTTGCTGTTATAAGTGAGGATTATTGTTTATAGAATTAGCAGGTATGTTATTTTAGTTACTATAAATATTGTTGTATTTGTTGCTATTGTAAAGAGAAATTCTATTATCTACTAGCTCAGGGGTTTTAATACCCTGATGAAAGATCAAAGGAGGGCTTTACTAGAATTGGGAGTTAACTTAATTACTATTAATTTAAGCATTAGCAGAATTTTGCTAAATTATCTAGCTGATAATCTCATTCATTCCTTATATTTTTTATAAATTATTGGGAGAATAAGGAATTTAGCTATGATCTTTGTAAAACCATTTTGGAACATCACCTTTGAGGTCTTCATCTTCTATTTCGTCAAGAGAATGCTCTCTATCGTTTAATTAATTTTCTAACATTTCTTACAAAGGCCCTTACCACCCATTCTTATCTTTATAGTTTACAAATTAATTATTTATTTTTTACAACTAATATTTTGATAATTATTATGCATAAATATCTCCTGTTTTAATCATACGAGGCTATGAAGAGACATTAATCATGTTTAATTTATTTTTTATTTGGTTTTTACTGCTGCTTAAACTGCTATCTGAATTTTTTAATACATTCTATGCCTTTTATTTTGTAATGTTTTTATCTTCATCTTCCATATCAACAGGAAAACTGTCAGCAGAATCTACTAAATTTTCATCCCCTTAGCTACAGTTTAGATCATCTTCATCATCTGAAGAATAATTTCCTGATTAATCAATATCATCATCCTCTTCATCATCGTAGCCGTTAACCCTATTGTTCTCGTTTTCAGAGTTTTCTTCTTCATCTTCATCATATACAACATCTTCGTCATCGTGGTCATCTTCTTCTTCTTTTATTTTGATTAAATCTATTTCATTTTCTTAGTTTTCTTATTTTTTATAAATTTTATTCTTGTTTGAATTTTTAGAAGCCCCCTTTTTATTCTTTTTTTTGCTCTTTTTTTTATATCTCTCAAAAGAATTATCAAGTTTTTCAATAAATCTTTTTTCGTTAGCTTCTTAATCTTAATAGCTTTCAATTTAAACTGATTTATTGAAATTCAAATGGCTAGTTATTTAGTTTGTTTAAGACAGCAATAAAAGCTTTTTTACCAGTGTATGTTTCTGGCAAAGTTAGTAAGAGAGCTTGTTATCTGATCTCCTTGCAAAGATATCGGCGTTATTTTTGAGTAGCAGCTGTACTATTTTTTAATAATTCATTTCGCTAGCAATATGAAGAATTGTGATTCTTTCATTTCCTCCAGCCTTATTAATCATAAAACCTCTCTTATTCTTTTTTGCTAAACATACTGTATTGTATTCAAATGCGAATTCAACTGCTTCCAAACAACCTCTTTTCACAGCAAAGTGCAAAGGTGACCACTTTTCATTATTTTCCAAATTAGGATTAGCTCCATTATCTAGAAGCATTTAAGCAATCTTAGAAGATTCTTCTGGATTCTTATAGTATTGTTAAAACAAATAGTGTAAAGGTGCATTACCATCATGGTCTTACTTGTTAACATCTGCTCCAAAACGTATTAAATCTCTAATAAGATAATATTGCATCTTAACTACACCAATTGTTACATTGCTTCCAAAAACTCCTCCTCCTATGTTAACATTAGCCTATATTGAATAATCAATATTTTTAATTTTTGTTAGTAATAAAATATATTTCCCTACAATAAATATCAAACTATCTATTGAATCACATAATCAAAATCGATTAAAAATTTTGTTTTGATTTGTCAAAATAAAATATATTAAGCATAAAAAACCAATATTTACTTTGTTAAAAATGAGAATCTTTGCTGAGTAATACTTTTCTTCAAGAATACTCAAAGAAAGAGGGGTTTATCCATCAACATCAACTTCATTTACCAAATCAAAGTTTAAGTTAACTAAACACCTCAGTGAGGATATATCTTCATCCATAACAGCCTAGTTATATAAAAAAAAACATCAAATATTAATTTCTAAGATAAAATATTTCTAAAATCTAATTACCAAGTGCATAAGATTTCTACCATTCTTAGGATCAATTTAGTTATATTAAGTATAAACTTTTGGGGCTGTAATATCAATAAATTAGGCTGACTTTGGTTGTTCTTCTTTTGATTCAGATATTATATTCTCATCAGCTTAATCAGTTTAATCTAAATTGATTATTTCTTAGTCATCACTAAGATTTTCTACCTCATTTTCTTCATCTACTTCAAATGTCTTTTGCATAAATTTTTACTCTCTTTGAGAGAGTAATTAATCGGGAGGACTATCAAGTTAAATATCCAAATGTTAAAAAATAATTTAATTATTTTTTTCTTCATTTTCTTCTTCAACTTCTTGTAAAATTTTATCGAAATTGACATTTTCGTCTGTTTTGACAATTTAACCTGGGTTTGAAATATTTTTTGAGATTCTCTTATTTTTAAGGGGATGGGCAGAAGGAAGATTATTGCTATTTCTTCCAGTATGCAGCTATTCTTAGCAAGAACCTAAATCGTGATGAGTGTGGAGAACTTCTTCATCCTATGCAAAGCTTAAATCACTTTCACTAGTGAAATTAATTAGTGTTTTGCATATTCCTGAAGCAACTTACCCACTAATTTACAAATTAGCATTACTTTTAACTTATCTCTTTGAACTTAAGGGCTAGTTACTTTATTAAATCTATTTCAAATTAATTAATTCAACAAGACTTTTGCTATTATCTAAAATAGAATCTTCTTCACGAGCCTTTTTGTTGATGCACAGGAGCCTATTTTTTTTCTTTTTTAACTCCTCAGGTAAATACTAAATACCTTCATTTTCTTTTGGCAGTTGTGATTCATTTAAGCTTGTAATAGTTGTATTTAACAAATTTGTATTACTTACATTTAAAACAAATCTATTTTCTTAGTTTTATTAATTTGCTATTATCTCTAATTATTAAAGCTTGTGTTTCCTTTGTTCATCACTCTCTGTGTTTTATTTTTATTTTATGTTTTAGTTTTTAGAATTAGGAGAAGAAGCCTTTTTTTAAATGGGAGTTTTTGGTTTACTTTTTTTTATTTAACTTGATATTTTTATTAGATTTTTATCAGAAAAGTGTGTGGTGAATTAGAGAAAAGTAACAAAACCAGCACTGCGATGATTACACAGTAGCAAGAATATTTCTTTAAGAATTTACAAGCCTTCATTGCCCTAAACAGTTGGCTTACGTGGAGGCAAGCAGTATTTAAACCAATCTATTGAAAATTCTTTTAGATTAACAAGAAAAATAAACTCAATAGGTATTTCCATGAAGTCGTTCGAACTAACATTAAGAGAGTTTATACCATCTAAGTAACAAATATATTTCTAAAATGTATGGATATGATTTCTCGAAATGTTTAAGCATTGTAAGTTGTTTTTCCATTCAGTAATTTCATGTGGAATATCTTAAATAAGATTATTTTAAACTGAAAATGATTCCAGTTTAAGTTCTAAGAATATTTCTTTTGGTAAGACTTTTATAAGATTACTTTCTAATTTCAATCTTTTCAAATTTTTCATCTAGTACAATTCGACTGGAAAATTTGAGATTCTATTTGAGCTCAAATCTAATATCTGGAGAGTGTTTGGATTCATGGTGGAAACATGCTTTGACAAATCATCTATATTTTTATTTACCAAGTTGACAGCATAACCTAAGCTTTAAAGTGATTTATTAACAGAATGTTAACTACTGTTTCCACTTAATGGGGCATTAAAATTAATACTAGAAGTATTCCCAAAAATAGTTCTTTATGTATTATTCAAAGAATTTGAGGAACTTTTATGACTATTAATATTAATTGCTTAATTTCCATTTAATCTTCCTCTAGAAGTAACATTTATTGCATTAATACCTATACCTGGCTCAGGAGTTGAAGGAGGATTAAAAAATAAAGGTTGATGTTATTAATTTTAATGTAATATCTTGTGAGATTAATGATTTGTGTTTTAAGACTGGACTTGTAATGGCAATTAATGAGGCTAGAATTAACCTATTTAATTATCTATTTCTTATTTTTAAAGTAAATTGCCTTATTTTTAATGTAATTAGTTTTGAGACTATGTGTTTTTTAATTGCTGTTAGCTCATAAAATGATGATTGCTTGTATTTGGCATTAAAGTCCTAGCGCTAATATTAGGAGAAAGCACATATGTGTTCACTGACTATCTATCTCCTTAATGCATATCTTGATTACTGGAAATGTTTATCAAATTTTCTGGTAAAGGAGGTACAACTAAGTTTTTTAACTCTACTTTGCTAATTGAAAAAGTTTACTTTGAAGTGTTTTGAAGAGTTCTCATTTTAGAAGAAACTGTGAATTGCTCACTTTCTTAAACTTCATCTAAGTCTTCAGTAGCACCATTATTTGCATCAACTAAAACATCTTCTCTACTTAAACCTGATGCTGTATTCACAAAAGGGTTATTTTAATTCATAAATCCTTTTATTCCCTAATTTCCTCTATTTTCCTATTCAAACTTATTGAATTAAGTTCTTATTTCATATATTTTATTAACTTCATTATGAACATCTTCTTTTTAGGGCTATTGCTTTAATCGAGGAGCTTATGGTAGCAATTATTATTATAATAATAAAGTGTTCTTTTCTTACAAAAATTACAAACTTTCCCTTGAATATTTATCAGATTTATTTAAAAAATTTTCTATATTCCTATTTTAAGAGCTGTCCTTCGTTACCTGCAGCTATTGCTATTACTTATACTACTGGTGCTACTATTGTTGTTGCTACTTGCTTAAACTATATTCTTAAGAATTCATTAACGATTTTTAATAATTCAATCCTTATGATACCTTTTCAAAAAATAATTAACTAAACAAATATCATAAATAATAATTCAAAAATTATTAAAAAAAGTTAAAAAAGTCAAAAAAGAGATGTTTGTTTTATCAAAAAAAATCTAAATAATCTCTACAAAATAAATAGCCAGTCTGTTTAAAATTCTTTTTTACTTGATTAAAATTTAACATTTAGTAATTAACACAAACATTTTCTATTGAAAAAATTTTCATAATTTTTTTAAAATTAGTTTATTTTTAATGAATCCATAATAATACTGCTTAAAAAATATAATTTTTTAATAAAATAGTGAATTTAAAAATAGAATTATCTCAAATTGAATGAACTAAACAAATTTGTAAATATATTGAAACAAAAGCTATAAATATCAACAACTAAGTTGTTAAAAGCTATATTAATAAAAACATATTTTATAACAAAAACTTTAGAGGAAAGTAAATAAAAGATATAAAACAATAAAAAATTAAACAAAAATAATTATTAGCAGCTAAAAATAATAAAAATAGAGTAAATTTAAAAAAATACTTTAAATTAAATCAAAAAATCAAAGAAATAAAATGTTCGTTTTTAAGACAAGTAAATGAAATAATTACAGAAAATTTAATTCGATTAAAGATAATATGAATCAATAAATAAACCTTATCAAAATCATTTATTTTTATTATTAAAAGCAAAAAAAGAATAAACTTGAATAAAATAGTTTAATATTAAAAGTAATTAATGAATAATAAATAACCACAATAAATAAGAAATAATTAAGAATAAATAAAGATATTAATTGAAACATAATTTAATAGTTAATAGGAAAATGCTTTATATCTTTAGTTTTTTTGGACATTAAGCAAATAATTCCTTTCAATTGAAATCAGATAATAAATTAATTAAATTTATTTTATTTGTAGATAAATAAATATCATGAGAGGTAAAAAATCTACTAAAGACAAATTGCTAATACTAATCCTCCAATAATTACTAAAATTTGTTTGAGCTAAAACTTTTTTTAAATAATTGCCTCCTATGTATTTGTCGAGTTTGTAAAAGATTTTTTCACACCTGCCTTTGTTTGCTATTTTTATCTCTCATTTACTTTGTTTTAGTCTGTATTTTAATCAGACTTTTACTCATTTTTTTTATTTTCCTTTATTAAATAATAATTTTAAAGCTGTTAATAAATTTTAAATTGAGTTAAAAAATACTTAAATAAAAATTAACCTTCTATTTTTATTTTATAAACTTTCTTTTATATTAGCACTTAATTTTTTTAGATTAGAAAATGTTTTTATGTACACAAAAAATTAACTTTATAGTGAATAGGGTATTAAATTTTATCTTTAATTTTTGGGATTAAAATAATGGATAAATTAAAAAAAATAAAATGTTTAATTTATCATTTTGCTTTTATTTAGGCATTCAATCACTAACTTGTTTATTTTATCTGGATATCAGATTTGAAAAAATTTAATATGAAAGCAAAATATTTTGTTTTTTTAGCTGACTTAAAAATGACTATTTATTTTTTAGTTGTTTTAACAATATTTAGATGGCAAGTTGGTAATTTAACAAAAACAAAGCTTTCAATCAAGTAGAAATGCATGCAATTAAGTATTAGATAAGCTTGATTAAATAGATATAGCATAAAGTTCATAAAGATAATTAAATAAATATAATAAAATTTATAACATTGTCTAAGAGATAATTTAAATAATTTGGTTATTATAAATATAATAGCTGTTTTGTAATTTACTAACATCAATTAACTTCTTTTTTTTATCAATTTCACTTCTAAACGAATATAATTTCAATTTTAATAATTAAAGATTAGTTAGTTATTATTTTAAATGCTCAATTATCTTAAAAGAAAATTATTTTTCTTAATTCTACTTGATTAAGCTATCACCCAACAAAATTAATTGTTTACTTAAAACTCTTTATCTTATCTTTTGAGTTTAACTAATAGATTGTAATTATCGAAATCAACAATATAAAGTAGATACACCTTTAATTACCTATTCGAATCTTTATTAATTTATTTGCTTTTTTATTTTGGAAATTCATAAATTGATATATTCGTTATTTATTGAGATAGTTAGTTACTGCCTTGTAATTAATGAAAATGAAGAGTTTTTTGAAGGAATGAATGCCTATCATTTCAAAATTTATTTTTTGAATAACGTTTTAAAGCTTTGAAAAAAATTTTAATTTAATAAGAAAATTGAATGAATTTGGATGTGCTGTGAAGGAGTTTTGCTGGTAAATATTTAGAATACTTGTGTTTTACTTTGATAATTTTCTTAGTTAATTTCTCTGATATGTGTCCTACATTTTATATAAGAAGAAGTGTAAGATAGAGAGTCTTAATAGATATGTTAGAATTATTAAAGTATTTAAAGATGAATGTAATAAGTTTAAACACTTAATTTAATTATTAACTAATATTTTATATGTATTTGATTCCATTTTTATTCAGTTAATTGAAAATCGATAAAATGATAATTTATTATATTAGTGATTTATTTAATTATTGATTAGGATTCAGTTTATAATTTAATATTTAATTAGTTAGTTTTTTGTTAATTAGTTAGTTAGTTATTTATTAATTAATTATTTTTATAGTGAGTATATGATAGATTGATTGATTATTAAAACAAAACTTCCATAACATTAGCCATTTATTTCATTATCTGTAGATTGATTTACTTGATTATAAATGTATGTATGATTTAATTAATGAATAACTAAGTCTTCTTTATTTTAATCACTTTTTGTTCTTTTTTTTTAATTGTTTTTTGGATTTAATATAAATGAATTAATTACTTTCATCATCTTAGACTGCACTTTCTTGTTCTCCTTCGTTTTGCTATTCTACTTGCTCTTAAACAAGAGATTTTTAAGTAATCTTCTTATTCAGTTCGTTTTCTAATGTCTCTTCTCTTTCTTCAGTGTTAGCTTTTTTATTAGTGATTTACAACGAAGATTAAATACTACTTTTTGGTTATTATTTTTTTGTTTTATCTTTAGCTCCTACTACCATGAACCCATCATCATCAAATGTATTAATCTTCTAGTTTTCATTTTTCTATAGAGGAGGTTCTTCTACAATTTAAACTGGGGATAAATTTTATATTTTTTCATTTTAAGTTTATGATTTTTTTTATTATTATTTAATCAGAGATGATTATGGCTTTTAACTACTTGTTTCCTTCTTAGATGGAGGAACAGAAATAATGTTAGCATATATATCAACGATTTCCTCTTCGATTTTGCTGTTTTAGATGTCTGAATTTAAATCCCAGTCAGGATACAAGTTTACTTTTTTTTAATTTTGAGTATTTTTTTTTTCTTCTAAGCTAAAATTTTTTTAGTTCAACTGAGTTTTCTACTGCTACTAGCTATTTTGAGCTAACACGACTACAGGAGATTATTCTTTATCTTATTCACTGCTTACTGATTCAGAATTCTATTAAAGAATTATTTGTTCATACTATTCCTACATTTCTCTTCTGTTGAATTCCTCAGATGATTTTCTCTTTTCGTTGCTTAAAGATAGCTAATTAAAATACAAAACATCATCGCCTTCTTATTATCCCTAGGAGTTTATACTCTCTCTACTACTTGTATTGTTGGAGTTGCTTTTTCCTTCAGAGTCTTCTTCCTGTTCTTGATTGAAGCTTTCATTATTTTTTAAATCTTTTCTATTCTTATTTATTAACTACTTGAAGTTAGAGTTAACTTCTTTTCTCTTCAAGACATACAAAGAGTGATAGACAGCCTATAAATTCTAGCCTGTATAATTACTATCTCCAAGATGTTCAAATCCATAAGCAAAAAGAATATCTTTAAGCTCTTCCCTATCATAGAGCATCATGTACCCATCAGCTGGATGATCTGGGTATTTCCTATGCTGTTCTTCAATATAAGCCCTCAGTTTTTTATTCTTAAAAGGGACATCATGCTCTCTTATAAATAAATAACCTTCTATTAATAGCACTCTTTGTATTTCCCTAAGCATTAAATCAAGTTATTCAAAGTGATGAATAGCCATAAAGCAAGTAACCAAATCAACGCAGTTATTAGGAAGATTTAATTTATTATTCAAATTCTAAAGGTATTTGACTTCTAGATCCATACTTGGCTGAACAAAATCTTCTTCATCAAACATATCAACTCCATAAACATTTCCTATACCTAAATTTTATGCAATAGTTACTGAAATTTCAGCATTCCCGCAACCAACGTCTAAATATCCTATCCATCGAGCTTTCTATGGAAGCAATTTCGATAAATGTGAAAGTCTATCTTTATTTCTCTTATCCTTTTTAGCCTAGTCTGTTGCCTGCTACGGAATAATATCACCAATTAAACTATTAGTGTGTTGATGGTTTTTATTTAAAGTGGCTCCTTAGTTTTAAACTCCAGACTAGCTAACTTAATGCTGTTGTTGAAGATGCTTTTTCTTAGAATTGTGGCTTTCTTACACATTATGCCACCTTTAGTCATCTGAATTTAAACTAAGATTGTTTGTATGGCTATTTTGATGCTTCTTTGAGTCACCTTAAATTCCTATAAAGCGCTTTTAATCGTATTATTTATGAACTGACATTTTAATATAAATTAGATGATATTAGTTTCTTTCTTCTTATTTGATTATTTATTTATTTACTTAATTATTTTTGTTCTTTTTGACAAAGGCTCTTTCCCTATGAAATATTTTTATTAATGGTGATTTACTCTATTTCAATCAAATCCTCAAATTGTATTGCTTTTAAATGATTTTCTTCATTTTCATTAATATTTTAGTTTTAAAAAGAGCAAATAAGTAGCTATGATACTCATTTTATATAAATGCCAAAAATATTTCTTATCATAAGGTTTTTTTTTGTTTGTTTTATAATTATATTTTACATGATACAATATTAATATTCATCTAAAAAACTTTACGGAGATAATTATTTCGTAACATATAAATTATCCCTAACATAAAATACATATTATTATTTTATCCTTGAATGGAAATATGCAAAAATGAAATAGTTAGAGAAATAGAATTAGCATCTATCCATATTATTTAAATCAAGTTAGAAACTCCAATTTTCTATTTTTAAATTAAATATTTCTGTGATCCTTTATTATTTGTTCTAATAATATTAAGATAATATTTAGAAGAAAAAGGATAAAACTTCATCAAAACTATCAAAACTGAGGCAATTAATATTTATTTAAATAGATCCGATTCAGGTTGTTATTAAAACTAATATTAAAAAATAAAATATTATTTTTAATAAATAATTTAACTTAAGATTTTAATATTGCTTAAAGTTTAAAATTAATTATAAAATCTAATAAGACTCCTTTTTCAAAAAATTAAATCTAATTTCAATTAAGTTTTGGCTTCAAAATGACTAAAAAGTAAATAAATTATTTAATTATTTTACTTATTATCTAAATAATAATTTAAAATATAACAACACAATAAATTGTTTTTTTGGTAAAATATTATAAACTATAATAGTTTTGCTTTTATTTGAAGGTTAATTGTTAGTTTAAAGGTAATTATATTCATTTTTTGAAATTAAATTTAATTTAAATTATTTGGTATAAAGCAGATAATAATATATTCTAATATAATTTATAGTAATGGTAGATGGGAATGCTTGAAAAAATGTAATAGCAAAAGAGAATTCAATTAGAATTAAATTTTAAATATCGAAGATAACAAATGAGTATTCTATAAAAATAGACTACAAAACTCTTAAGCATTCCAACTTTGATTAAATAGTTAAAAAAATTATTTTAAATATTGTTATTAGAAATTTTAATTGGTTTTTTGCATAAAATATTTGCTTTCTGATTCAAAAAATGGAAGCAAATAAACTAACTAAATGAAAGAAATTATGTAAATTGACTTTCCAGCAAATACTTTAATAAAGAGATTGAAAAAGAATAAATTAATAACTCTTAGTTTATATTAATTGAATACTATATTTATATATAGAAAATAAATATTTTGGCACATTATTTTATTAAGTGTTAAAAATATACCAATTTAAAATTTTAAATATTAATTTATAAACTGAATTCATTATTTTTTAATAAAATATTTCTTGAATTTAGCCAAAGCATCTTTGATTGAATTAAAATGACCAGGATGTTATAAAATCATTTGAAAAGCAGGTCCATACTTAGAAGTTAAGTAATTGGTTTTTATATTTTTGCAGTTTAAAGAGTATTTTATCAAAATTGATCTCAAAATAAAAATGGATGTCTCTATAAACTTGTTTTTTTCATATTAATTACATTAATTTTAAATACATTCCATTAAAAATTCATTTAAGTAAATTAGAGAGTTTTATTTTTTTTTGTTAAACTTCAAACATTAAAGCTTATCTGAAAGGGGATAATATTCTAAAATCTTTTTTTACAAGATTGGGACTAACAAAACAAATAAGTTTTTTGTTTCTGCAGAACTTAATTCTTAATGTTAATTGAAGTGTTTTACTCTTTTTGTTTTATTGGGATTATTTTATTAGAACTATTATTATTAATTATTTGAATTTTTACTTTTAGTAATCTTTTTTTTCTTTTGGATTGGCTAATTATTATTATTAATTTGGCTTATTGGATTTTACAACATATTTAAGGGGTTTTAGCAATTATGACAATAATGCTATTATTGATGTTCAAGGCTAAAATCGTTTTATAAAGCAAGGGAACTACTTATATCAGTAGATTATTATGACTGATTAGATTATTCAAAATTTAGGAAATAACCACAGTTATAATTCTGTTCATCTTAATAATACGTCTGGCTACCAAAACTGTATGTATATTTATTTTCATTTTAGTCTGAATCTAAAAAATTTAGAATTGATTTATCAGACATAAAATCATCATCAATAGTTGGGCACTAAAATTATTAATCCATTTTTTTTTATTTTATTAATTTTCTTTTTTGATTTATTATTATATATAATTAAGTAGATGATTAAAACTTTTCAAGATATGTTTTGATTTTATTTATCTATTTATTCATTGAGAATCTTCTGTAGGATGACATCAGAAAAAAAAATATAAAAGTATTTTATTTATTTAATTCATTTATTTTTAAATTCGTAAATGAATAATTTATCTACCATCTCAAACAAGCTTAAGGATTGAATAATAAACGTTTTTTAATCAACAAAAGTGTTAGAAACATGTACTTTGTTTGATTTTAAAGGATTAGTTTTAAATTTTTTATTGTTAAAGAAGAGCAGACTTAGTTAATTATCTTCTTCCTTTTTCTAAAATGTGTGGTTTTATTTGTAAATATCTATAATAATACGCACAATTCTTGTATCAATCACCAAATATAATTTATTCTAAAAGTTATTTAATTATTTATTTTGATAATTATTTATTTAGAATATTTAAAAAGTAAAAATACTTTTATTTTTACAATTTAGAATATAATTGTTATTATTGTAACCTGACTGAAGATGTATTAATTTTTTTTAAGAAGTATACAAATTTAAAAAAAAAATAATATTTAGGTAGTGTGATAACTGTTAGTATAACACTTAACAATAATATCTTTTACCCATATTATTTAGGTGATATTGTATGCCCATACAATAGGGGTGTAAATTTAATTAGAGTCTTTATTTAGAAAACTTTAGAGTATATGGTTAAATAAAAAACTAATTATCAAATAATTGATTTATTTAAAAACGCTTATAAAAAAACACTTTTTTAATTAAAGCTTTTATTTCTCTCTCTCTAATATTCCTATTCTTAAGTCAATCTTTTATATTATGGATCAAGATTTTATTTTTTAAGTTAGTAAAACCTTTTTATCAATTTATAGTGTTTTTTATATAAAATAAATAAATTATGAGATGATAGCACATCGAATCATTTAAGAATTTAATTAATAATTTATTTTTACATAGTTTTCTAATAACCTAATTATATGTTTTTTAAAGATTCATAATGAATTGATTTGCTCATTTATATTAAGTCTCTTAAATTTAAATTTTCGAACCTAAATATTTAGAAAAAAATGAAATATATTTTTAAATTAAAGAATTTTAGTGATGATTTATTTTAAAAATAAAAATGTAAATTTGTTTACAAAAATATTTATTTATTCAAAAATTTTAAACTTATTTTCAAACTCTCTTAAGATATTGAAGTATCTACTACCAGTGTTTTCTGTATAATATGTAATATTTAAATAATCTTTAGAAATGAGTGATTTTAACCTAAAAAAATATCTCGCAGTAGATTTAAATATTTTATTGATTTCAATGAAAAGCCAAAAGAGTTTATATCAAAAAATTTAATAAGCAAAAATATTAATTTACAAAGTCTCTTAAGGTATTGAGGTAGACTCTATCTTGAGTGTTTTTTTTTTATGCCAATAAATATTTAATGAATGATTTATTAATCACTCACTCACTGATAATTAATTATTTTTAATTTTAATGAACACCAATCAAATAAATTTGAGAATAATCAAATTAAATTCCTAAAAACCATGGATGTTAAGCAAATTAAGTATTTATTATTAGGATCATCGAAATAATCAATAAATCACCACTGATATTTCATATATTTGATAAGTATTTAAATTTTAATAAAAACTTAAAATAATTAATTATTTTTTATCACAATGCTAATTTTATGTAAATTAAATTTATAAATTAAATAATGATGTTATACCATATTTTAATCAAAAGCTTTATAATTAGAATAGATAGGAAAAATTCACATTTATGCATGAGACGAAAAATTGGATCAGCAAGCATGCAGATTAACAAAATAAAAACTAAATTTAGATGATAAATAAAGCAATATAGTTTTATTTTTCAAACACTTAAAAAGAAGCAAAATACAAAATTTTAAGAGATGAAGATATTTTAAATCTTACTTAGATCTTCTGTTTTATTATTTGAAGAACTACTAAGCTTGAAAAAACGGAAATTAATATCTTCTAAAATTTAGATTTATTTTTGTTTAAATCTTTAAAATAAATATTACAAATCTTCCATTAGTATACAAAAAAAAGATAAAAATCGACCTTCTTTTGATTCAAAAAATTAATCTATTTATGAAAAAGAGATTCGTATTCGCCTTTTTTTAACTGGACTGATCATATAAATGTAAGGAAACACAATAAGAAATATTTCTAAATTTTTTAATATTACTAAAATTTTAATTTTTTAGAACCAGAGATAATCAATGATTAAATTCGCAAGTATGCATTTGTAAAGGATAGTATTTAATTTACTCTTTATTCATTATTAGAAAAAAAATAGAAATCTAAACGATCTTTTTTAATAATTTCAAGCCTAAAAAGTATAATGGATAGCATATTTATTTTGTTAATAGTAAAAATTTGATTGAATGAATTTGAGTAAAATAACATCTATCAACTAATTGACAAAAGAAAGGTTTTTAATTATAAATTGTTATGTTTGCATAAAAAGTTAAACTAAATATCCAAAAAAAAAAATACTCTTAAATTATAACTAAAATAATTAAAAGGGATTAGACTTAGAACAAAATCACAAGTACTACATTACTCTGCTCGAAATTATTAATTTTTGAAGAAATTCAATACAGACAACCAACAATTTCAAATAATACAATAAATATAAACAAAAATAATAATACAAACACATTTAGAAACAAAGAAATAATATAAATCAATATAAGTTATGATAGAAGAGAATTTAATCTCCAACTTTGAGATATCAAAAGAGGATGATTTTGGAATGGCTAATTTCAATAGCTAGCAAAACACTAGGGAAAAAAGGATTTCTAAAATGAATACGCATGAGCCTACAACAAATTATTCATAAATAAAGAGAGATACTCTTGCAGCATTAAATATTGGAGATGAGGATAACAATAATAAGATTTCTAATAGCAATGTTGATACAATCAACCATAAATATAGAAAAACTTTAACATCTGGATCATTAGAATCTAACGTTTTTGTCAAAGGAAACCTCGTTTTTGCAAACGCTGCTGGGGGTAGCAATAGTTCTACACCAAGAAGATATGTAAACGCTGAATAGGACTACCAAAAAATTGCATGTCCTTCTCCACTTAAACCAGTATATTCAAAAGAGGCGATAGCTAAATTATAGGGCAAAAAGCTTACAGAGCTAAGAGAGACTGAGCACTTAGAATAAAGCACTGATGAGAAAATACATGATAATTAGAGTCATAGCGAAAGTGCTTCTTAAAATAGCAATAAAGCAATAGAAAGTCCTTAGTAATCTGCTTAAGCAAATCAATTGCAAGTACTTTAGTATGAACAAAATTCTTCAAATTAAGTTGAAGTAAGTCAAAATGAGAGCTATTTGCATGTCAATAGATCAAATATAAAAAGTAGATTTTCAAAAAATAGAGTTAGTGTTTCAGCCTTTAAGAAAGAAACTAGTCTTTCTAATCCGGATCAAGATAATAATAGTGATCCTGAGAATTAAAATTCACCATAATCATTAGAATATATATAACCAGGCACATAAGTAGTGCTTATTTAATCTCATTAACAGCTCCCTGTATTATAAGAAAAAATGTTAAAAAAAAATAGCTAGCAAGAACTTACTAGTAATGAAATAGAAAAAGTCAAATTTTTAACTCCTTCTTAAAGAAGAAAGTCATAATTGAACAGAATAGAAGTAAAATAATTTTAAACATTAGCTGAAAAAAAGAAAGGCGAATTAGCTGCTAATGAACCTTAAAGTCCATTATCTGCTAAAGAAAAATTTAAAATTGTGGGTACTGTTGCAAGAACTTTAAGCAGATTACAAACAAACTAGGTCAGCAGAATCGAATCAACAGTAATAATATTTTATTAAATGTTAACAAATTCATTTCAAAATTATTATTTTAATTGCTATTTTTTTATTTAGAGCAAAAATTTATATAATTTTCTATTTAAAAAATCAGCCAACAATCAATTTACTCAAATTTAAATGAAAAAAACTTATTAATTTGTAAAAAAAAAAATTGATTATTATTAAATTATTTCTTTATTAAACAAATTATTGAATTCGCATTTTAACTTATGTTCAGTAACTGGCTGAGATATTCGATTTGTTATTATTAATTAATATTGTTTGTTAACAAAAATATCATTACAAAATTGAAATTGATTAAGTTTTTGTTAAACTTTTTAATTTAATTTAAAGGAATAACTTGAAGCAGAAATTCACTCTTTGAAAAAAAAGGTCTCACAAAATAAAGAGTCGGAAGCAGAAAATTAAAATAACAATCCTGCCAAAAATAGCGATGTAAACAATGCTTTTAATATGCTAAGAATGACTGAAATGATTTGCGAATTAGCTGAAAGAGGGCACCCTGAAGATATTAAAAGCATGATAGACATCCTTTAGAAAGATCCAAAAAGGTAAATAATATTTTTCAAATAGAAAAATTATAAAATCTAACTATTTTCAATAATATACATTTTTGTTAAATAAATAATTAAAAATTTTTTTATTTAATCAAATTTCTTTGTAAAAAAAGATATTTGAGATCTCCTGAAGATCCTTAACATTTGCTTAATAAATTCAATTCAAAGAGTTAAAATGCATCCTACGTAGCCTGCAAAAACGGAAACATAAATGTAAATATATATTTATTTATTTAAATTAATTATTTTTTGCACAATATATCTATATATTAACATTTCGGTTAAATTAAAAAGATAGTATAATTTTTGGTCAAATAAGAATGTAACTTTAACATGAAATCGAAAATTGGGGGTGAAATAGAAGATTATCCTTTGTAAGTTGCAGCAAGATGGAATCATAAGGAAGTGGTTGATTTTCTCCTTAATCAAAGAGTTATTAAAATCTCCCAACAATAAATTGAAGCTGCCTATAAAGAAGCTAAATAAAACAAAGAGATCAGAAAAATAATTTCTCAACATCTAAAGAAGAAACCTTTCTTTATTTGTTGCTGAAAAATCTATTCAATAAATAAAACAATATAAAAATACTAATAAATTAATTAATAAATTTTTCTATCTCATCTTTTTTTCTTACTCAAAAATTAAAAGCCGAAAAAGGTTTACTTTTACAATATTAAAATAAGCCTATTAGCAACCAAGAATAAGTGAAGATCAAACAATACCTAAATCTTGGTAAGAGCACATCCATAAATGGTGACAAGTCTGCTTTTACCTTTTCTTTATATCGATAAAAATAATTAATTCACATTACTAAATACCAATAAAATGCTTAATCAAAATAAATAAAATATACTAAATCTCTTAAAAATAAACACTTAAACAATCTCTTAATAATTATTAATATATTAAATATTTAAATTAAATGCTATCTGATTAAAAAACATTAGCTAATTAGTCTGCGAATCAAGTAATAGTGAAATCAATTTTGATAATTAACTCTTATATATAAAAATAATTTCTTTTTATTAATAGAATTCAATAAAAATAATAATAAAATTTTGTAGGTTGATTGCTAACATTTAATTAATAAATAGTAATCTATAGATAAAATTATAAAAATTTTAAATGAAAAATCTATCTTTTTTAATAAAAATTTACAAAAATAAATTAATGTAATTGTTATATAGATATATAAATATTGTACATATAAATCTTATTTATAAACTGTTTTTAAAAATTTATTTATTAACTTATTACTTACTTACTTACTTACTTATTTTGTTAACTTATTTTATCACCAAAATATTTATAATACCAAATTTTAATTTTAATTATTTGCTCTTTAAATATTTTAAACTCCTTTTAAACTAGCTCCTCCTCATTTTATTACTTTTTAATAATGAATTCACTTTTTTGTGAAATTTGATTTCTACTATTTTTAAGTAGCAGGTATCATCATTTTTTTAGAAACTTCTCCTGATGAATATTCAACTGATGCTTCAGCTATTTCTAAAAGTAAAAAAAAAATATAATATCAAATATTTCAATTAGTTTCAAATTTACCAGACATATTTAACATATGTTTAAATTTATTGTATTCCTCTGGCCCTGAATTATTAAGTAATTATGATTTGTACATTTCAATCACTTCATCAAGTTCTTTGTCTAAATTTTTTCTTGTCAATCTAAAATCATTCTATTTTTATTACCAAAAAAATAAATAAAAAATGAAACAAAAAATTTCTTATTTACTTTTTCATTTTATTCATTTTTCGAATCTCCTTCTTCTGAACTAACTTCAAAATCTTCTTCATATTCATTATCTTCATCAGAATCTAAATAATCTTCTCTCTGTGGAAGTGAGTCTAAATCTAAATCATCATCTTAAATATCATGTATTTATTCTTAGTTACTTTTTTATACATTCTAAGTAGGAATCAAAGGTGGCATCATTTAAGTTTATATGTGTTCACTAATTACAGTTTAGTATTTAGATGCATCATCACTTTTATTTGATTTGATAAATTCACTATTCAAAAATTCATTCTTATACTCGCTGACATCACTTGGAGCTTAAGATTTTATATTTTCATACTCTTAAGCTTCTTCACTCTCTATTATTTCTTCTATTATTTGCTCTTTACCTCCGCTTGTTATGATTGTACTTTATTTTTTTGGTAAGTTACTCTTAAATGCTGTGTTGTTAAAAACCGAATCCTATATATAAACAAAAAAGTAAGTTTGTAATTTAAAAATAAATTTCGATATTTCAAAAAAAATATCAACCATTTATCAAATCAATTTTAATAAAAATTTAAATTCAATAATTTAAAAGTCTTGTCTATACAATTATTAAATACATTTTTATTTAATAAATGAAGTTAAAATAAATAATTCATATTCTAGAAAATTAAATCAAAAAATTAATATTCATGATCAAGATTTTGTAAATTGTTTTTGTTGATTTTATTTCAGAATACTTATTAAATTAAAAGAAATTTCTTACATTTGTTAGTGAGAGATTAAAGGACACATTTGAGTCTTAAAGTAAAGAGTTATTAGGTCCTTTTTAGCTGAAATGAAAATTTTATTTTTTTGTACTATCTTGCAAATTTATGTTAGTTTATGTATTTTCACTCTAATTATCAGGAATATTTTTTATTTAAATGTCTTCTTCTATTTAGGTCATTTCAAAGTCGTTCTTAGAATAGTTAGTATTATATCTTTACTAACTTTAAGCACCAACAACTCCTTATTGTTTTTGATTTAATTAAGTTGGCGTTGGTTAATAGCTTTGATTTGAGGAAGCTTTTTAAGGTTGTATTAAATTATTTTATTTTGAATTATTTTGTTAGACAGAAGAAGCTTTTTAGTTATTTGTTGTTGGGCTTTTTTTGATATTTGGTGATTCTTTTTTTATTTGTTCATATTCTTATTTCACTTTGCTCATCATTTCCTAAATCTTCTTGTCATAATCATCTTCATCAATTACTTTTGAGGAGTTTTTACTACTGTTGCTTGTTTTACTATCATTACTTAAAACTCCTTATGATGAATTTTTTCCTAGATTTTATGGAACTGATCCTTACTTTGAAGCAACTTAACTTTAAGGTGATTATTTGTTGCTTGTTTCAACTTTATTTTTAGCCATTATTTATGGTGATTATTTTATTTGCTTTTCTTCAATCTTTGGTTGAATTTATCGAGAAGGCGACTATTTTATCTTTGAATCATTTTGTCTTTAAGGTGTTTAGTTAGCTGTACTTGATTATGAAGAAGCTGTAGATGGTTTTGATAGTGATGGGTTACTTGGTGATTTTTAATCTTAAAGATTAGTTGAGTTTGGTTTTTTTATATTGCTGCCCTTGATTTCAACTAACTTCTTATGGACTTCACTTTAAACTTCTTTCATTTACTTTTATATGAGTTCCTCCATCTTTTTTATATCGTTGCTATTTTTTCTATTAATTTTTGAGCTACCAACAGATTTTTATTGCTCTTGATGCTTTTAAATATTCTATTAAGGTTAAACCTTATTATTAGCTACTTATTTATGAGCAGGATTTTGCAAGCTATTTTTTCTTTGAACCTATTTTATTGAATTTGGCTAATGTTCTTTTTCCTCATTTAGCTTCTACTCCTTTTTTATATGTAACTAAGTCTTTTTAATTGGTAAATTTTTAAGTTCGTCTTTTAATCCTTTGGAAGAAATGAAATCTTTCATTGCCTCATTAACAAAAGGAAATGATAATATTTATTTTGTCCTTGGTCTACTTTCTGGTTTCTTTGCTAACAAAATTCTTTTAGTGCATATATAAAAAAAATATTGAGTAAACCAAATATCTAAATAATATCGTACTATATTAAACAATTTAGGTCACTTGAATACATATTAGGTATATTAGGGTTTGGTTCTCTAATAATTTTCACCACTAAAGCCATCAGACTTTCTGAAACAAAAGGATGCTTAATATTTAAAATAGAATTATTTAAAAAAGACTCCAGTAAATTACTTATGAATATTTTAAATTTATTAAATAACTTTATAAGTAGAATCTAAAAAAATATAGAATTACTTTTAAAGAACACATTTCAAAGAGAACGCATCCTAAAGCCCAAATATCAGATTAATAAGTATAAGGTTTGTTTTCGCATACTTCTGGAGATAAATAATAAGGAGTTCCTATCAGTGTTTAAGCTTTATCAGCTGTAGAATGTAATACCTTCGAGATACCGAAATCTCCTAGCTTTATGGTACTGTTAGAAGTTAAAAAAATATTCGAGCTTTTAACATCTCTGTGCAAAACATGCTTTTCATGAATGAAATCCAGTGCCATTGTGAGTTAAATAAACCAATTTAAAATTAATTTTTCAGGAAAGTGCTCATTTTCTTTAAGCTTTTACTTAATATGAAAAGAAAGGTCTCCTTACTCACAATACTCCATAATAATAATCATATAGTAAGGCTCCACAAAATTTTCTTTATATCCAACGATATGAGGATGCTTCAATTTCTTTAACAATATTAGCTAATTAAAAATTATTGATAAATTTAAGATAACATTTTAAGTAATATTTGCAAATTTTCATAAATGGTTTGTATTTTAATTAAACCAATTGCATAAGTTTGCTTTTAAATTACTTCCTATTCTACAGCTTGTCTTTCCTGCTCATTTAGGTTTGTTAAAATAATTTTCTTTGCAATATAAAACTTTTTATCCTATTTAGATTTCACTAAAAATACTGTTCCTGATGTGCCCTTGCCTATTTGCTCTAGCTCTCTATATTTATTTTTATACTCACTCTGCTTTTTTACTACTTATACAGCCTAAGATTGAGAAGGTTTGCTATTATAAACCTAGTTTTAATTTTTAGAAACGGATGGGCTCAACCCTCTTTTCATGATTACGTAAACTAATTATAAATTTTGAAATTTGGTAAGTAACTTTTTAGATTATTAGAAATAATTATTGAACTTAATTGAGGATTGATTGATATTTATCTCTAAAAATCTTAGTTTTAAAATTAAGGATGTAAAAAGATGTTTTAAATCAGATATTTATCACTTTCTAAATTTTTACTATAAAATCTTTTTTGATATTATTCATCTATATTAATTTTACATCTTACTGACTTTTAATATTTCATTGATCCTTAAGTATTAATTGCCTATTTTTTACTTTATATTTTAATTATTAAATTATTTTAAAAACTACCTGTTTTCAAATAATAAATATTATATTCTCTTAAAATGTAATTATTTTATTTTTAAATATTAAATTGGGTTAATTTAAATATGATTAAAATATAGATAGATTCATAAAATAAGATTACATTTCCAATTTATACTTATAAACATTTTCAGCTTAAAAATAGAAGTTTTTTTAGTTTATAGGTGAGAAAAATAAAATATTTTTTTTAAATCTTTGTTGAAAATTATGAAGTAATGAAAAGCAATAATTCTAAGCAAATTAACATATTTTAAAAATTATTAGTTTTTAAACATGTCAATTGAGATTAACAAATAGAGTTTAGAATTTCTTAATATTTTTTAAGATTAATAATTGAAAAATATAATTGACTTATATATAACTTACAAAGTAAAAAATCTAATCAATTCATAAAATATTTTAACAATTATTAGTTTTTAAACATGTCGATTGAGATTAACAAAGAGTGTTTAGAATTTCTTGATATTTTTAAGATTAGTAATTGAAAAATATAATTTACTTAATTATAACTTACAACTTAAAAAATCTAAGTAATTCAGAAATTATTTTGATGAAAATAAAAAAAATTTATGCAAACAAACTAATTAATATAACTAGTAGAATTGAATTAAATAGCTTAATTAATATAAAATAACAAGCAAATCAAAATATTTTTAGTTTTTCTTTTAAAGGTAGTAGATTATTTTGTAATCCTTAAGGAAGGAGATGAACAATTCAATGTCACTTCAGGCTAAAAATTCAGTTTAGTCTGTTAATAAAGTTGGATCTCCTATTGGGGCATTACATTTTTTTGGAAATGGGGATCTCAATAATACGAATCATTTAAGAGTGATTCAGTTTGAATATCAAGCACTACAAGAAGGCATATAGCATTTAGAAAATATGATATAATATTCTGTTGAAAATCATGAGAATTTAGTCAGAGATAAATTTTTAGTTAAAAAGAATAGATTGTCAAGAAAAAAAAGGGAAATATATGAGCAAGAATAGCAACTTCAAAGATAAGAAATGGAATTGAATCAAAACCCTTAAATTAAAAAGGCCTTATTTGATCTATCTCAACTGAAAGAGTTTCATGAGAGGAAAGAGAAACAATACTTAAAAATATAAGAAGTAATTAATAAAGAAGATGAGACATTGAAAGCATTAAAGAAGGCTCATGAAAGTAGGATTGATAAACTGAAGAATTTGATATCAGTGAATATTGAAGCTCAAATGAAGATTGATAAAATGAAAAAGTATCTCAAATTAAAACGAAAATAAAAAAATATTTAAACAGCTTCTTAACCTAACTTAAATGTTCTTGCTATAAAAGATAGCTCAATTATAGGAGCTTCACAATAAAATAATACTTTAGTTTAGCCTAATAGTGAAATAATGATTACTGAAGCAGCTGTTTTTTAAAAGAACAAAGAATTTTTATAAAATAAAACTATAAAATTATAAATCAATTTAGAATAAACTTACTAATCTTAATTACCTACAATTAACTCATCTACCACATAAAATGTGTCAAAAAGTGTAGCTAGATCTGCTGTTTTTTAGAATGTAGGGAAAATTTTAACAAGCAGTAACTCTCAAAATAGATCTAATAAAAATAATAGTAACAATAGGTACTAAGCTTTTAATTAAAATAATTCCTTAAGTAACAGCATATCAGTACCTTCGTTGTTGAAGAAATAAAAGAAATAAGACAGCACATTTAGTTAGAATTCTAGCATTATAAATTAGTAATAGTAATCTTTAATAAATCCTAATGCAAGCTCTATATTAGGTATGAATGAATTCGATGATATGGCTTCGATTGATTAAGCTCAATAATCTCTATATTCTAGTGAGCTAGAATAAATAAAAAAAGAAATACAATAATAAAAAAAGGAAATTGAAAGTAAAAAATAATTTATCTTTAAAAGCTGCAACAGCCAATTAGAGCTGAATAATTTAGTAAAAGAATGTTTCAATTTGGTTTCTAAAAAGTTAGCAAGCACTCTTAGTATGAGTGACAAAAAAGGATTCAAAGAATCTATGTACCTAACTTTAAGAAACAACAGTCTTTTTGTAACCTAAAATGAGTAAATTTTAAGCGATTTTAAAGAATTGCAGCACAACAATAATATAAACATTTAGGATAGACTTCTTGGATCAATAGTTTTTGATTCAATGATGAATATCATAAGAAAGTAAGAGTAAGAAAAACTAAACAAATAATAATACTTTCCCTACATATCTTATAAAAATTTCTCACAATTTACATTAGGTCAGTTATTGACCATAATTAATTTAAAACCAGATCTTAAAGATTCATTATTTTTATCGTTTCAATTTAAAAAGTAAATCATCCATCTCTTTTTGGAGGATTTATAGAGAAAAATCGGAAGTTAATATTGAGATAGGTAATACATTAATTATTATCAATGTTTAGTTTAAATTTATGCAATAATAGCATCCTTAAATAGGAAGCTTAATATAGGAAAGATATACGTTATAACATTATATGTATCAATTATTAATATAATTGTATTTCTTTTTAGGATTTCAATTTAGAAAATGTTATTTAGAATTTTTGTTTAGTATGAAAAAAGGTTTTAGTATTCTTTATAAAATTAATTCAATCAACCATTTAATCATAATAATATATATATATTAAAATTATTAAATAATAAGTTTATATAGTTAAATAAAAACATGTAATGACTATAAATATCAATTGCTAAAAAAGTTTCATTTGTTTATTAGTTTTTGAAATTTAAAAAATGTGAAAAATAATTTAAGTTAGAATTTAAAAAGACTTTAATAAACATTAACTCAACTATTTTACATCTTTAATAAATAAAATTGAATAATAAATATTCTTAAATAATGAGCTTTGCTTAGAGAAATGTAACATTTATCTTATAACTGCTAATCAATTTGCTAATTTAATTTTTAGAAAACCAATTTAATAAAATTTACTTAAAAATGAATGCTAATATTAGGGTTTAAGTCAAATCAATTGTTTAATTATAAATTATAAGTAAAAATAATTATCGATTTATAATATAAATGGATTTCTATTATATGAATAATACCAAATCATAAATTTATTAGCTTAATTTTAAATATCTTTAATCTAATTATTTATCGAAAGTTTATTTCTTAAATTTAAAATAATTACTTTTTGGATATTTGCAAATGAGTTTTATTTACAGACAGACATATTTATATATATAAATTATTCAAAGAGATATAAATTATTGTTTATTATTATTACTTTATTACTTTAAAAAATAATCTATCAATCATTTAAATACTTCATTTTTGCTATATTTAAGATGATTATTATAGGGCTTGATAATTTTATATTTGAATTGATATCATAAAAGGTTAAATATGCTCTGGTTTTTCTCCAGCAACAGAATCAACTGAAACTTCAGATGGATAAGATAATCCCTTCATAGCTCCTGCGACTAATCCTCTTATAACTTAATACCACAAACTGATAAATTCTTAAACTTCGGAAGACTCAGTGCTTGAAAGCTTCTCAAACATTGTAAATGCAAATACTTTCAAATAAAATGTTCCTTTGAGATTATGATTAGCTTTGTCTACTTCTTTCTAAAATAAATAATTCCAGAAATCTTTACTAATAAATTTAATTTGCTGAAGGCCTTTTGCTTAGTTCTTTTCAACATCTTCTTTGAATCTGTCTAAACTATTTTCTGTGATTTTTTCAATTACACTTCTCCCAATTTTATATCCTACTTCATAAAGAGAATTTTATTTAACTTAAAGGCTTGTAAGCTAATCCTTGCAAGATCTTAGTACAAATTGATTGATTAAATGGTAATATCCAAAGAAATCAACTGCATTTATATCTTGTTATCTCTAAAAGTTCATCATTTTAAACTTTAAAACTAAGTTTTAATACTACGCTATGTTATAATCAAAATAATCTTCTTATTTCGCTTGTTTTTGTAATTACGATTAAGAAATAATATTAAAAATGATTAAATTTTATTATTTAGATTTAAAATAGTAAATCAAAAAAAAAAAATATGCTAACCAAATATTTATTGTTTTGCATATCAGTTTATAGAATATTAATTTATTATTATAACCCAAATAAATACTGCTAATAGCACAATCAAATAAATGTATTGATAAAGTGAATATATATACACACTGTATATTTACTACATACATAGATATATTTTATCAAACAAATCAATCACTTTTGTATTTTTAATTCAACGCAACATTATTTATTGTTTTTTAAGCTTTTAATCTAAGGTTTTATTATAGAGTGTGACATTTTATTAAAATGAGCATACCTACTCCTTTAAATTTAGTGTAAAAATCTAGAAGTTAAAATTAAAATGATCCTAATGGTACCAATTAGGTAAAAGTTTATGATTGCATTTTCTGTGACGAAGAATTTGTTGAGTAATTTATAAAATTATAATTTGAAAAAATCGAAACACTATTTAAGATTTTGAAAAGTGCATTTTTTAAACCAAAACATTAATGAAAATAGGAGCGGAGATATTTAAGAGATAGATAAAGAGTTCAGTTAGATAGAGGGTATTGACGGAATTGATTTAAAATAGTATAGAATATGTCATGACTGCGTTTAGAAGAAGATTTAAGACTTATAAAATTCAATAAGTAATAACATTTAGGAAATAGGAAGACTTCAAGAGTAAGAACTTTATATCAACGAGCTTGTTGGATAATCTTAGACTAAATTTACCAAAGAAGATTTCAGACTTCTTGGAGAAAGAGAATAAGATTTAACCTAGAAGATAAAAATTGTAGAAAAAGACAAAGAAGAATTAAGCTAAGATGTAGTAAGATTATAGGACTAATATTGCTAAGTTCTAAAAGAAGAAAATAGGTAAAAATATTTAAATAGTTTTAGAATATTTTTTAAAAATTGAAGTAAACAAAAAATTTATTTTGCAAACAATCAATTGCTAAATTATTAAAAAATAGTAAGTACCAAGTGTTATTTAGCTTTCATTTGAAAATTATTTTCAGAAATTTAATTAGGATTTTATGTCTTTTGATATTTATTGATTGATCGAATGAAAAAAATTGATGAAATTGAAAACTAGCTTATTTTTAGGTTATATGTTATTATGTAAGAAATAATTAGATTTTGTTTACACAAAATTTTTTATAAATGAGTTTAATTATAATATTATGTTGTAACCACACAAATTAAACAAAAAAACAACACTAAGAACTTTACTTTTAATTCAATGGATTAAAAAAAGTCTAAATAATATTAAAAAGCAAGGTTACAATCAAATTTAATAATTATGTATTCAACTTATTAAGTTACTGTTTTATGTGTGAACAACAAATATTTTTAAAAAAATAGACTAGACGATGAAATTTTGTAACTCGAGAAAGAAATTTTAGACCTCACCGAGTAAAAATAAATGCAATAGAAAGAACTCATACAAGTTAATCAATAAATAAAGTCATTAGAAAACTAAGATTTTCTAAGAGATTAATTCAGAATCGATTGTATTAAAATTACGATTAATGGTTTCACACTAACTTTGCCAACGAAAGATGTAATTTACTTTTTTGATTTATGATCAATTATTTATTCTGAATATTCTTTTATTTACTATTTTGAAAAAAATTTGCACCTCTGTATATTTGTAATCTTAACAAATAAGCTCATTAATTATTTTAATATTACATTTAAATTTTCATAAATTGTATTTACGAATCCTTCTAAAATTAATGAAGGACTTTATTTAAATTTCTAAGTAAAATCAAAAAATTGTTTATCTCATTTGATTCTGATTCGATTATTGAATCAGTTTTCAAGATTTATTAATATTCTTAATTTAGAAATATTTAGTTGATTATATTATATTTATATTTAAAGAATTACCCAGAATTCAACTAAGGAATGGGACAACTCTGCTTACTCTTTGAATTTTTAAAGGGCCAAACTGAATATTATTACTAAAATATAAAATAATTTGAATGTAATGGCGCTGTTTCTAAAGTAAAAAGATCAAATGATATGAGCTTAGATTTATACTGTAAACTGTCTGACCAAGATACTCCTCATAGCAAGGGTAGTAGTTAGCGTTTTCATATTCCATTTGAAGGATTAAGAGAGTTTTCAGCAGAATTAATATTATTTTATGAATTCATCTATTTTAAATACTCTAAAAACATGAAAAAAGAAAACTTATAAAAAATCAGAAAAGATGATTTCGAAAGAAGTATTGGAGAACTCTAAAATAAGAAAGATATCAAAGAGAATTGGGATTTATATTTTTCACAAATATTACATCATTTCGACTGTATTTTAGATGCTTGCTAAAAATTTATATGATCATTACAAACTTAAAAAATTCATAAAAATTATAATTTTAAGAAAGTGAAAAAATATAAGTTAAAGTTAGTAAGTAAATCAGAAAGATTTATTAATATAAATAATAATAAGTGTTTTTTTATGTCCATAAACAAAAACAATTTCGAAATATTGATTAAATGTAATGTTTTGGCCTTGCCGATTCTTTATACAATTGAATGATTATAAAATTAAATTAAATTTGAGATTTAAAAGCTATTTTGATGTATTCTGATTAAAGTTTACTTTGTATTTCTAAATATTAAATCAGTTTTACACTATTTTTTTGATATCACTTACCCAATAGCAATTATGTTGTTATGATAAATTTTTTTATTGAATTATTGAAAATATAAACAAACAAATTTTATCTAATAACAAAAGCTTAAGGAGAAAGGAATTTATTTAGTGATTTCAATTTTACATTTGTAAAAGAATTAACCACTCAATCAAACAAAAATTAGGTCTTGAGCTTTATTAAATACACATATGTATTAATTTTTATAGGTCTCAAAAAATAATAAAATTAAATTTTGAAAGCATTCTTTTTATGATTAAAAATACTAGTAAATTGATATGCCATTATTATAGAACCATCTTTCTGTATAAACCAATTTGCTTTACTTAAGATTATTGTTAGTAATGTATGAAACACTGCGAAATAAATATGCTAGAAATTTGATGCTTTATTTATTATTTTATCTATTTAATGTGTATTTGTTAAATGTTGCTTTGATATTTCTGCTATTAAATTAATATTTTGATTTTCACTTTTCTTTTCGAATCTGTAATTTAGCTAGAAACTGATCTAAGAATGCTTCAAAATCACAGTAATTTACACGATTAAAAGCTATTAGGCATTACAATTGTGGGAAATTGCTTTTCAATTAATTATTTCTATATATTAAAGGCTATATTGATCAATAATGTAGATCAAATTTATTAAATTTAGATTTTTGTGTAATAATTTTTGGAATAGAAATTAAAATTAAATTTCTTCAAGAAAGAAAAATTTTGGTAATAATTTAGGAGCTTAAAAAGAAAAAATTGAAAATTTAAAATATTTAATAACGTAAAAGATTAGAAAATATATTAGAATGAGTGTTTCTAAGTTTAAGTAAAGAAATTGAAATTCAAAGTAAGAAAATGATTAAAAGGCCTTTTGTTTAGCAGCATTATGTGGCTGTATGAATATATTCAATAAGTTAATCATATATTTTGAAAAAAATTATTTGGTTATTAGGAATAGGAAGATAAGTGTGATTTAATCGATATTATTTTTAGTAAATTGAAATTAACAAAAAACTTAACTTTTAATTACTTAAATACCTTACCCTTGATAATATTTTAGAATTGTAATTCACCCCTAATATTAATATAAGCAGAAAGGTTAGCTATGACATAAAACAATTTCAGAAAAAAAATAAAAAAGTTTAAAGATCTCCCCACAAGAAAAATTAATTTAAATTTACAAAAATTAATAATTTAGTGAGTAATCAATCCTAAATACCAATAGTGAGTAGGTGATATATTAAATTACTCTTGATATCAAATTAAATTTTTAGATTCTGATTTCAGAGATTAAAAACATAATAAATTATTGGATTTGTATACTCATACTCATCATAGTTTTTTATATTTTCGAAAATTTTTTGCTAAAATTAATAAGTCTTTCTTTTCAAATGTTCAAACACTTTTGTATTATATTCAGCAATGATAATAATTGTAAGTTAGTGCATTTATTTTTGGTAGATTTTAAGTCAATAAATTCTCACTTTAAACATATCAAACTTGTTATATCTTAAAAATCTAGCTTAATGACGCACGATTATGAAAATTTGTAATCGCAAATCTTTCAAATGTAGTTGATATTTGAAATAAGAAATAAAGTAAAATTTACTTACATTATTGATACTAATTTTTGTGGTTTTAAGATGAATAGAGTTACTCTTATTTTTTTATTGCTTTTAATGTAGAGCAAGAATAGAGCTGCAAATTTTTCCAAAAAAGATAGGCTGGCCATACAAAATATAATTTTTAAAATTAAGAGCTAATCCAACATTTAAAATATTAGTTAGTGAAAATTAAATAAATAGTTAAATATTTAGTTGGAAACTCAAAGACGATTAGTTCATTGATTGATTTATTTATTTATTGATTCGTTCATACATACATTCAATTGGTTTTCTACCTTACAATTAATTTTAGAATAATAAAATCAAACTGGATTACTTCATGAATAATAAAAAGCAGTAAATTATATGTAAGCGAAAGATTTGTAATTTTCTATTTAGTTTTCTTTTTTCTTAAAATATAGTTAGTGCTCATATGTATTTTTTTCTTCTTACAATAAATTTGTACCTTTTTTCGAAATGAATTTCTTCTCTCAATATTCTGATCTTTGTTATATTTGATTACAAACTCAAATCTTAATTATTTTGTAGAGTTTTTCAATAAAATTAGTTAATGTGGTGGTGATAGTGTATAGAACTAGTTAAATATATTGATTCATACTTTACTAGTTACTAATATTTTTATTACTAACAAAAAATTTAGAGTAATCAATTCAACTTATTATAAATATTATTTTATTTATAGTATTTAAAATTTTTTTATAGCATTTTTTCATAAAAAATAGGGGAATATTTTTTAAAAAAGTAAAAACCCGAATGAACGTGTTGGGATAAGAAAAAAATTATCAAATGACGATATCAATATAATTTGATAATAAATTATACTTCTTTTCTTAATCCTAGTTAAATTTTTTCTAAATATTCATCAACAATTTTTTTTTTTAAATTATTTAATCAATTTTTTTGGGAAGTTGAATTTTCTCATTTTTTTATTGATTGACTCAATTATACTCAAAAATATTTAGATAAAAATCTTTTTACAATCTATTTTCGTTTTGTTAATAATTCTTCACATTTTGATGTTAAATGATAACTTATGCTTTTTAGTTCATCAATAAATTCTAAAAAATGACATTCAATTCAATATTCATTTGTAAAATATTATTATATAGGTCAAAGTATCTTAATTTTCACTAATACTGTAATTATTAATCAAATTTTCTTTTTTGTATTATGAGTAACAAACAGCAGGAAATAGTTCAGTCATTAAAAAAAAGAAACCTTGTGTGAATATTTAATTACTGATTCTAATTAGATTTTTCAGGTACCTATTTTCTTTAAATATTGTTTAATAATACTATTAAACTTTTCTCTCAAGAATAAAATAAACTAAATCAATAAAAATATTTTTTTTGAACATATTTTCTTAAAAATAGATACATTTGTTAAATATTTGCTTTGGTTGGATAGTAATATTGAAATATTAAGTGAAAATATTATTTAAGCAGTATTTTATTATTTTTCAGACGCATAGCTTTTTAAATTAAGTATAAACAACTTTAATCATTCGTCACTTTTTTTTGAAATAATAATACATTTTTAATGTTGGTAGAAACGCACTTTAACTATCCTTAAAGATAATTTGTTACATGAATGAATACGTATACATGTAATTAAATTCACATTTCTGACATCAATAAAGTAAAAACTGATAAATTATAGACTATTTTTTGGGGATAGTACAGTATATTAAAAAACTGTTAAGAAATATTTTGAAATACAATATTTTGCTGCATATATTTTAATTTTCACATACACTTTACAAGATTTTAATTTTGTTTACTATTATCATACTTCTAATAAGTAATTTAATTTTTCTTACATCAAATTACTAAAGCAGCATTTTTTTGTCACTGCTTAAAATTTGAGCATACAGTTTTTACTTTTCTATTAGCATAGGAGAAAAAAATTAATTTGAAAAATGTGTAACTAAATTTTTTTCCCTTCCTTTTTTTTGCGGAAAATAAATAGTTAAGTAGTCTCTTTCATAATTTAATCCAAAATACTTTATTTTTGACTTTTTGCTTAAAGCATTCAGAAAAATATTCCAATTTTCTCCGAAAAGATTTCAACACTAAATAAAATCGGCAAATAGATAAAAATCCTCCATAATTTCATTCTAAATTGTTAAAAAGAAATACCTTAATGTAATTAGCTCAGAATTCAATCCAGCGGAGTAAAATTCTAGCCTATTTTTAAGGTAGTCTTAACTTATTTTTAAGTAACTAATTTTCAAGAAAAAAAAAACATACAAATTAGATTGATTAGTTGATAAGACAGAAAGGAGGAAGTTGAATAAATAATTGTAACCAACAGCTGATTCCAAGATAAGGCAAATAAGGATTACAATTTAATTGATATTTAATTAAATATTTTGCGATTGTAAGCTGGATTGCTGGCATGAGAAGGTTTAACAGAAAAACATTTGGATATTAAATTCCGATTTTAATGATCCTATAATTTATTATTAAGAACCTTTAGTTATTTTGAAAAATTTACAAGTCAATGAATTTATTGTATTTTTCAAGCGTATAAACAAGTAAATCAAACAATAATTAAAAATTTTTGGAAGCAAAAATATAAATTTTAATAATTATAACAAGATAATAATGCAAATCAATAGTAAAATAGAAAAATAATTATTAGTATTAAATCAGTATACCAATACATTTTATTATAATTAACGTAAGAGTATTTTTTAAATTTTCTGTTAAACCTTTGTATGCTTATGTCTAGACTAGTAGAGCATTAAAGCTAATAGAGTATATTTGTTATAAAATATTATTAAAAATGCCTAAGGATTCATGGTTAAAAGTTGATTTTTTAGGATTTTCAATAGATGTATGCGTTTCCATAATTACGAAGCATTTATTTTAATAAAACTGTAACCTTTAACAAATACCATTTAAACAATCAATTTTATCTTGCTATCTGTAAAAATGAGTTCATTTAATAACTCAATTAAAAAATTGATTGATGACTTTAAAAATTATTTGAAATCTATACTTCTTAACTAAAATGAAAGGTATTTTGAAGTTAGACATCGGTTATTGGTTTTGAAGTATATATTATAAGAAAGAAGATATTTTAAAGTTGCTATATTATATTTTTTTGTCAATAATAATCTAGAATTCAACAATTTACTTATAAAATTCCTATCAATCGTTCAAGCTTATACAAAATCATAAGGTATTTGTGAGATGCAAAATTTACTTCTCACAAATGCATAAGAATTCCTGTTGTTCTGCGAAATGGCAAAATAACTAGAAAATAATAATTTATAAAAAAGCAACTTAATTTATTCTATTTATTTGTTGGCCATTTTATTGTTACTTGCTTTATAGAAGAGAGTATTGAGAGTTAGAAAATTCTCTCAAGATTTAGAATTAATATTTTGTTTTTTTAGATTGTAAGTGGTGAATCTCATTATAGGGTGAGTTATTTTTATTTTTAATACAAAAGATTAGATTAAGATATTATATAATCAATCTATCTAATTAGAATTCTTCAGTTTTAAAAATAGAATCAATAAGCCCTATTACATGTATTTACTACATCCATGTAAACGACATCAGAATTATCAAATAGTTAATTTTCACATTAAAATAGACGATCTTTCTCTCACTCGCTTATCCGGTTGGTTGGTTATCTAGGTATGGTATTGCTGAAATTTAAAAAGAGCTGAAGATTGATTATATTAATTAATAACTAAATACATAAATTGAATACACTACTTATAGAAGATATTTAGGGGGTATTTTGAAAAATTAATTATTTTTGATATGTAATATTGAAGATTGTTAAAAGAAAAGATAATGAAAGAATTTCGTAATATTGTTTTCCATAAGGGGAAATAAGGGAAGTGGAGTTAAAAGTATAAAAGAAAAAAAATTAAAAATAGCCTTACTAAGGTAAAAATTGTTCAAGCTTGAAACCTGCTTGAATCAAAATTTATTGAGGCATCAAATCTCAAACCAAAATAATAATTTTACTAGGATATAACTCATTCAGAGACGATGGCTGGTTATGAAGAAGTCGGCCAGTTTTTCCCTAGTGTTAGATTTGGAAAAGTGTTTAAATTTGTTAGAAATAATCAAATCAAAAGGTTAAGTTTACTGTAACTCCAAATTAAGCTAGCCAATATTTGGAGACCAAGACATTAATTAAAAGTGGGAGATTAGAATTAATAAGTCAAATTTTATTTAGCTTTAAGGTCGAAAAATTAATTTGATTATTTATTATGTTGGTATCTGAAATACATAAATAATAATTACACTTATAAGCACCAATAAAAAAGAAGAAGAAAAAGAAAAATTAAATAAGCATACATTAATTGCTTGCTACCACATAGTAATAAATAAATTAAAAAATATTTTGAATTAAATTTTTTTCCTAAAAATTGAATCATTCATTCATATTTACTTTGTTTAATTTAAATGTACCAAGTTTGTATTGGGCCGTATTTGAAATGAGAAGTGTTTTATAAAACTAAATACATTAATAAATAATAAATAAATAAATATACTTAATAAAGCAATCAGCCATGCAAATCAAATTTAAATGACAAATTAACAACTTAAAAATAATCGGAAAATAAATCATAATTAATTAAACTATTCAAATCTCATAAGCTCTTCTTTTTGCAAAATTCTTCGTATTTATTTATTTACAAATATTTACGATTCTATAACAAATTCGTAATTGTGCCTTTACATATTTTTGCTTATTAAATGCATCAATTTACTTACTTCTTTTCAATAAATAAATCAGAATTCTAATTCTTTTAAAACTATATCTTCCCTCCCTCTGTCTTTCCAATTATTTATAATAAATAATAAATCAAAAACATTTCCAATTTCCGAAAACATCTATCAATCTACCTACCGTACTCAAGCAGAAAATAAAAAACTATTTTTTTCCTGCACTTTTCTTTGAAACTTTACTTAGTAAATTAAAATAAAAAATTCATAAAACTTGCTTCATTCCTCCTATTTGAAAATTAATAAAGTTAAAAATTGCAATTTTATTGATACAGAACTAAGTAAGACCAAGACAGACCAGCGCTATAATTTATTTAATAGGACCATCTAATACTACATTATCAAGAGTTATTCATTCATACTCGTAAAAATATATATTTAGTAGGAAGGACTAAGCTTATTTATTCATCTGCTAGTAAAATAAAAATACCAAATCATAGACGGTTTTATTGCTTGACTAACAAACAATTTATTTGTATATTTGACTACGTGCTTGATTGCTCTCTATCTGATTAACTTAATTTTCTTCTAAATCAGACTAGTACGAATATCTAGCAACTCGAACAAATTTTGTCAAGAGTTTACAAAATCTATTGCTCCCAATATAACTTCATCATAACTAAATATCACTAACACTTCTAATTCTGAATTTGAAGGAATACAACTATCCCTCATCTAATTTAGATATTTGATTGAAATCGAAGAATTTTTGTAATTAAAAGCAATAAAAGGGGGGAAAATTTTTTTCATCTGACAAGAAAGGAGAGATTTTGTTTATCGCAGTGAACATCAATCATCATCATCCTCGTTACTTAAAACTTTAAATTTACATCACAAAAAGGTAAATTAAATAAAAAATCAAATCAAAATAAGGAAAAAGAAAGTAAAGGGCTAATAAGATAATCAATTAACAAATAATTTAATAATTTTTGGCAGAGAAATTCGTAATAATTTAATTAATTAGTAAATAATAATAACTAAAAAAGTATACTTGATTGATTCTTAATCTATCAATACATTATATTCAATCAAAAATTGAATTGATTTCACTCTAAATTCCCATATCTATTTGATCGTTCATTCATTAAATCGCTAATTACTTCCTTTTAAATTTAGAAACCTCACACAAGATAATCTAAATTTATAAATAATATTAAAAGAAAAAGAGATTTTAATCTCGTTATTTTGGTGAAAAAAAAGAAACAAACAAACAAACTAAATAAATAAATAATTATCGATCACTGTCCCATTATCAAAAAACAAAAATAATAAACTAAACTAGGTAGGTCTTAAATAAATAAGAGAGAAATCGTCTAGCCATTTAAATCACATATCATAATACCAAAATTAAAAATTAATAAATTTGCATTACTTTAAATCTAGCTACTTAAATAATAATACTTACATAAAATATTGATTGATTAATTAATTGATTGAATAATTGACAAAGCAATTAGCTGGAGCACGTCATTATTTAAGAGTAATTGTAAACTAAAATCATAATTAATAAATAACCAAATACATTTCATTTATTTGAAATTATAAAAGACAAAACAACCTACTGAAAAAATAAATATTATGGAATAAACCTCCACAACATCAAGCACCCCCACTATGCAACCTGACCAATTTGCCTCTAATACCAAACTTTAAATGCCATATTTTATGAATACTGAACTAATTACATAAATGCGCAACAGCTCCTCTCAGTAAAATCTTCCAATTGTCTCCAATTTTGCTACTAATTCTCGGACTTAGAATCAATTGATCAGCTCTTCTAGTCTAAATAACTAGAACGGAAGCTCAACAAGCATTGCAAACTGCACTACTCTTCCTATATAATCTTAAAATTCCATCAATCTCTAATTGAACACCTAGATTCCTTAAAACACTGCAAACCAAAACATCTTGGTTAATAATCTCGCTAGTCCCAACACTCTAGCAAACTCAAGTAATAATAATAACAATAACGGCACTAGTTCACCCACTAAGAATTTATTAGCTAGTATGAATAACGGAACAAACAACCAAAATCCCTTCTAATTTTTGAACAACCCAAATATCTTGCAATTCTAAATCCAACAATTACAAAATCAGCAACTTAACGCAGCTTTAAACTAATAAAATAATTTAGTTGGATTACCCATGCAAAATGTTCAATAAAATTAAAATCCACAACAATAATTTATGCTTTTAAATATGATGGAAAACATTCAATAATAACAACAATTATAACAAATGGAATAGTTCAACAACCTCAGCAATTTGCATTTAATGGCTGCCTAATTACAATCTTTACCCAGCATTAAGATACCTTCTTGTCAAAAGCATCAACACAAGGCCGAACCAGGCTTAAAGTTCTTGTGCACTTCTCCTAACTGCACTTATTAGTGGTAATTATTATGCTAGAATTGCTTAATTGAACACTAAGGACATGAATTTATTGATGCTAGAGTTTTTCTTAACTAAGTGAAGGGAAAAGTAACTGAAAGCATTGCAGCTACAAGCAATTAATTTAATACTATTGAGAATCTCTTCAACTAAAATATACAAGGTTTGGAAGGAATGTAAGAGCATATTAACAATTTACTTGATACTCTCAAATCCCTTCAACGCGCTTACTTCATGATGAAGTTGACAAGCAACAATGATACCACTTACCTCATTAATGTCTTGAAGGAAATTGAAGAGCCTAACTCCTGTCTCAACGAGAAATAACTCAATGAAAGGATTTCATCCATCTCAAAAATATCCTAAAACATTCGCTAAGTTAAGATGGAAAGCTTTTCTCAATTAATTAGTATCAACAATATGTCTTCTAAGGTTGTTAATGATGCCAAACAATAAATCATTAACACTCAAGGAGTAGCTGCTAATCTTTAAGAAACATTCTCTCACCGTATGATTGGCTCTGAAATGAAGGAATTGGAAAAGAAACACCAAGAGGAAAAAACTTTAGAACATTTTTCTAAGCTATTCCACCTCATCAAAGGTCATGCTAAGAAGAGAGACGTTATTAACTTCCTTACATGGGAACCTCAAACCAAAGAGCTTAAATATTGTAATTATTTTATTTTATTTTAAACATACTTACAAATATAAAACAAAGATGAAAACATTCTTCATTTTGAAAAAAGCAAACATTTTAATATAATCTAAAATCTTGAATTTTCGTAGAAAGCAAAGTGTATTTTTTATTGATAGAATCAGAATTAGAAGGGGTAGATTACTTAAAAATATGTATTATTTTAAATAATAAACATGTAATCACTTACTCTCTCCACATATAAATTATTAATATATCTTTTTTAGATAACAAATCTCTTTCTAATTCTGCCTGCAATCGTGAATACAATTTGTGAAATTAATTTTTAAAGCCCCCCATCCATTTTTTTTTGCGTGGATTGATTGTTTATAGAAATATCTAAAATCGAATCAACAAATTTCAAAGCCAAAATCAAAAATACTAAAAAAAACAGCCAAAAAAGAGGATATAATTTTGGAACGCTAAAGTAGTGTCCTTTGCTATTTTATTCTGTTAATTAAAGCAGAAAACACCAGAAGAAATTTTAATAATATGTAACACCTTAGATCGGGCATTCAATTTTATTTGCAAGATTAAATATTAGAAATTTTTTTCAAATTGGTTTACAATTTTCGAGATATTAAAGTTTACTCATGATATAAACACATTTATCAAAATCAAAGTAAAGTTAAAAATCTTAATAAGATGAAAATATAATTTTAAAAGAATGTTAGAAAGATGCTAATTCTCATATGCATCTCAATTTTATTTTTAACATTAAAAAATTTATAAATTTGACAAAATGTTCAAGCCAATGTACATACGTTCATCAATTATAATTTTAAAGCAATAAAATTAAATAAATTGAAGATGACAGTCGAAAAAAAAAAATTATTAAGAAATATTATTATTAGAATTAAAAAATACGATTGAAAATTTTCTGAAAATTTATTTATTCAATTATCTCGTGGAAAAAGTAAATAGCTTTATACTCAAACAAACAAAAAGCAATAGCAGCTATTACTTAAATTTATTAAAATATAACTACATAAATAATACGATGAAACATCTACTTTTACAAAACTCAACAGTATGTCTCTTCTATTATCTGAGCAGGTGTTTACAATTAATAAGACTATCTAAACAACTTTTCATTTTATAAAACTCTAGTTAGCTTTGGAAAATTAAAAAATTGCATTTTTAATAGATTTGATAAGGAGTTTGATGATTAATTTTTTTACTTACTACTTTTAATGAATCAATACGTATTAAAAAAAGAGCGGTATTTTGAACCCTAAAATACTAGCAAAATTCTTCATAACATACTTTTCCCTACCCCGAAGAATGTTTTCCTCAATTAATTGAATTTTCATAATTTTAAATATTCAAATTTAGTATGAGAAAGAAAAAAAATTTCATTTCAATATTCTAATCTTCTATTTTTATTAATATAGCCAAAGATATTAAGGATAAACACGGTGAACATTTCTACGTAAGCTTTTCTTTGAAATTGAAGAATATCGAAAATATGGAAAATAAAGATATTGATGAAAATTTCATCAACAAAATAGTCAAGGTAGTAGAAGAAAAAGCACCTGAAATTCAAAACAAAAAGAATGTTGAACGTAAGAAAATTGATCCTAACGGTAAAAAGCGTAAATATTGCAGATTCAATCCTCGTATTGAAATCGATGTCTCCCTCAACTGCTCTGCCTACAAAAATATTAAAATTGAGTGATTTAATAAAAAAATTTTAACGCTCATCAATAAAGTTTTAGCCAAAAATATTATAAATAATAGTTAAAACTAGCAATAATCAATATTAATAAATGAACATATGTAAAAAGCAACAAAAAAAACAAATATTATTTTCAATTACCTCATCTTCCTATAACTCTATAACATCTCATTAATATATTTCAAATAAGTTAAATCATCAAAAAAATACTTATTCATGCTAAATAAATAAATAAATAAAATTCCTCAGTCTTATCCCTTCAATGAAATTGATTACAATCTCAACTTATAATATCATAATGTTAATAACTTATATTTGCAAGCAAAAGAAAGTATATCGGTTCTATCTATTTATCACTTTAGCTAACTTTAATCACAGATAAATAGACAAATAACTAAATAAAAAAAAATAAACAAACAAACAAATTATCATCTCTCTCTAATGCACAAACATTTGCAAAAAATTATTTGCTTAGTTTTATGCTTGTCCTTATGATAATCAATAATTCCTCACCTTAACCTTAAATTATAAGTAAATAAAATATCAACGATTGATTACCTATAAATCTCATTACTCTAAAATAATTAATATTATAATAATTATCATTAATATCATCTCACCTTCTTTATTATAAGCACTTTAATTGTCTTGTCTCTTTCTTTGTCTTTTTATATATTAACCATACATTTTATAAATAATTCAACAATAAAATCAACAAATTTGCATGTATATATATCATGAATTTAGTATTTTTTAATCATCATTTATATTCTTTTTAAATAACACTGTATTCCTTGAAAATAGAATATTATTAACCTTTTATGAGTAATTCATTTTGAATTATGACAGAGAACATTTTTAACTTAAATATACCGACTAGAACCATTATTTCTTCAGTTAGTATTTATTTTTCCTTAGCTCGAAGGTAGCTAAAGAAATAGAAAATATGATTAACATCTCTACTAGAATAATAATTTTTATACTCAATAATTTTAACTGTAGAAAATTAAGAAGTCAAAATTTAATGTACGTAATATTTCAGAGATAATATTAATAGCCTATTGAAGAATTAAAAAAAAATTTATTAGCTTTGTAAATGAATGAATATTTACTTTTTGTTGAGCTGGCTTGATTTTGTAGCATCTTTTAACTTACTAAATGAATGCATTATTAAATTGCGAGCAGTGGAATAAATAAATAAATTTCTTAATTAATACAAAGCTAGAGCGAGAACAAATTAATAATTTTGATCAATGTATTAATTAGTGACATAATTTAAGATGTTAATAAATGCATTTATTTAGCTTATTTTTCTATAAAATCATTTATTTTAAGTCTTTTTTAAAGTTTTCTTATTTAAAATTTAGAAATGCAATGGCACGAATTACAATAATTTTTTACCTCTGATAAAAAATTAGCTTATTTGATATCAAAAATTGTGAATAAGATTTTTTAAATTAAATTCATTGGATTATATTTTTATAAAAATTTTAGATTGCAAATTGATGCGAGTTTAATTAGTAAGGTTTACAAAATTTAATTTACAGTTATGAAAAATGTTTCTATTATTTAGTTAATTAACGTATTAGCAAAGCATTTTAATACTTTTGCTTTATTTACAAAACCTTTTTATTACACCTAGAAAATCTTTGAATTTAAGGTTTTCAACTCATAAAAAAATCCAAAACATAACATATATATTTAATAATTGATTGAGTGTATCAACGATGATTCAGCTTTTTATATTTAGAAAATGAAATTTTTCTTACTTTTTAATGCTTACAAGAATTTAACTCAATATCTTTAAAAAATAGAATATTTTAAGAGATTTAGAATCTCATTTAATTTCTTAAAATTATTAAGGTAGTTCTTCTAGGACTAATATTAACTTACTCATATTAACATTTGTATGGGATATTTTAAATTATTCAAAAAAGCTCAATATCAATCTAGAAAACTCAGGTTATATTCTGAGAATCAAATAAGATTACAAATTTCTTTCATTATCGTACCTAAATGTTACATTATTTATTATTTTACTTATCACACATTTTTATGTTTGTTTTATTATTATATAAAAGTAAATTAAAATAGTTGGCTTAAAATTTCTATTTTTGGTAATCACTTAATGTTTACTAAGTTAAATTTTTAGAAAAATATACTTCACAAATCTACTTTTTATGAGTAAAATTATTTATTTTTTAGCTATTTTTTAACTTTTTTTCTTTATTAAATTGTACATATCACAAATCAATATATTTTTATTTAAAATTTTAATTTAATTATTTATTAATAATGATAAATATTTGTAAATTAAATTTAAAGTTATTTAAATTCCTTTAAAATGTGTAATGTTTTATTTTAAAGAATCTCATTATTTTCAAATCTAAAGCATATTAAAAATATTGACTTTTTAAACAAAGTATTATTTTTATTTACCATTATTCCTTGTTTTAAATACCTATCATCCAAAAAATATTTTTAAGGTTTTTTTAAATTATATGTAAAATAAAATACGGGTAAAATTAAATAAGATTTTTACAGATTTTATTTAATGAGTTACAATAAATGTTTAGAGTTTTTCTTATAACTTTATATCTTATATTTCATAATAATTTTTTATAATAGATGTAGAAATAAAAGATGTTAATTAAGCAAAATCTTTTACATTCTTTTTATGAATTTCATTATTCAAATATTTGGTAAATTTAAAAATTAGATTAAACATAAAATTAAAAAATATGATAAAATAAAATAAATAAATTTCATAATGATAAAATTAGAAAATTTATTTAATATTAAATAATTAGTGACAATTAAAATAGATTTTATTAAATTGCTTTGGTTAAATAAATTAAAATATTAATCTTTAATTTATTTTAAATTTAGAGGAAAATTAAAAATCTTTAATGTTTTTGAAGATAAATTCAAATAAAAATGTGATTTTTTATATTTAAAAAAAAGAATTAAATTATTTTTTAAAAATAAAAACACATTGAAAAACAAAATCGGTGTTTTAAAAATATGTTTTATTTGTATACATCCTCAAAATAATACAAATATAAATTATCAAATTAGTAAGAAACAATTTTGAGGTGATAAGTTTTGTTTGTCTAAAATAAAAATGTTATATTATTTAATATTTAAAATGAAGAATAATTAACTGGTTGATTGAGGTTTTACTAATTTATTGAATGGTGAAAATAGATTTTATACTAACAAATATTAACTGATTAGTAAAGCTCAAATTTATATAATTCATTTATAATTAGTTGAAATATTACTTACTTTTCTTTAATAAATCATTTAAAAATTACTATCTCACAATTAAAAATATACAAAAAAGGATATTCAATCAATTTAGAAGATTTTCTATTATTTTACAGTTTTACATATCTTTACTGATAAACTTATTTATGAATGAATTATTACAATATTAGAAGCAGCCATCTTTTAAAAGTATTCCTAGATCTTCATAGGAAGGCAAAAGATAATCTGTAATAAGATCTATTTTGAAATCATAATCTTCTCCAAGATTCAATCATAGTTAATAAGTCTCTCAGAATAGTTAATTTTAATCTACATAGTCAAGCTTTACTCAGAAAAGAGGAAATAAGTCTGCAGAAAGTAATTCATCAATTAATAAAACAGTTTTATGAAATGATTTATTTCAAATAATAAAAAATTAGAAAGAATTCCAAAGTTAATTCTGAATCAATTAAATGCTAATCCTGAAGATTTTTTTATCACTGAATATCATAAACCAGTTGAAGTAAAAAGAAAGTCAGCCCTTTCAGAATAACCAAAAATTTAGTTTAAAAAGCAGAAATAAATAGATGTTGTTGTCTAAGATGTAATAAAAAATTTTTGGATAATATAATATGTAATTTATGTGAAAATGTTAGCTTGCTTATTTGTTTTATTATTTATTCAATGTTTTTAAAAATTACACTATAACTATTTATAAAATTAGTTGAAAAGAGCAGTAAGTTAGCTTCGTAATATCCAGTAAATAATAGATGGTAAAGATAAAAAAGGATCAAAAACTAAGCAAACTACTATAGATGAAATAGATTAGACAACTTAATTCTTTGAGACTCCAAAGGTTGTTGAAACAGTAAAAAATGAATAAAATGAAAGAAACTTCTTAATATAATAAATTGAAAAATAAATTCCAGAAAAGAAATACAACACTTACTCATAGCAAGTAAGTCCTTTAAGTACAAAACGCACAACGAGATAAACTTTTCATTTTTCAAGAGAAAGCTCTATTCGTACTTATATTTGAAAGAGAGATGTGTTAAAATTAATTTATGTTAAATTTAAAAAGTAAAGTAGACCTCTCCGTAAGTTTTATCAACAAGACATATGGGAGAAATGGTATTTAAGAAAGAGTTATATTCAAGCAGATAAGATTAAATCTAGAAAATATAAGATGTTTTACTGTTTGGATAGCACAAGCTAAATAATCTTGCCCCAACCTAGAAGGAAAAATTATAAAAACTTTATGGTCTCTAAATGTAGGTCAAAAATTTATTGGGTGAATAAAAAGTCATTGATGAGTGCAACTAAAATATAGATTCTGATTTTAACCAACTTAAGCAAGAAATATAAGAGTATGAATAAAAAGTAGATGATGAAGAAAATGTAAAGTTGTCACTTCAATATATGATTGAGGTGAGGTCAAATGATTACATGATTAAAAAAGTTCCTTATGAAAATGATTCAATAATGCTTGAAGTACTCAAAAAATTTTTAGCAAGTGAATAAGATTTATTAGGCACAGATGTAAAAGTTATTGACAAAATAAAAGTAACTTACATTTTTTTAGATAATAATTTCATAAATGCTTAAAAATAAAATTATTTTAGCTTTTTTAATTCAAAAAACAATTAATTTAAAATTAATTTCACTCATGCGTTTATATTTTAATAAATAAAATAATTCAAATCAAAAATAAATTTTCACATTTTTAGCAAATGTGCATGATACAAATATTTGTTTTTGAAATAATAGTAAGAGTTTATGACTTTAAAAAGAGAGAGATAGCAAACATAATCTAAATAAAATTTGCTAGATGAGAATATCAGGGTGAAGGAAAATAATGACGAATAGGTCTAAAAATAAATTTAGAGGGAAATATTATTTTAACAAGAAATAGAAATAGAAAAATAAATGGAAGAATAAAGAAAATCTGATAGAGAAGAAAATAGAAAAGCCCGATTTTAAAAAAAAGTGCAGGAGCAAGTTCAAAAAATCTATGATTATAAATCTTTTTTTGATGAAATTCAAAACAATTTTTAATAGATCTAAAAACCTTCAGATATTTTAGATTAATTTCATCATGTTAAGTAAATTTGTAAGATTTAACTATGATTTTATTAAAATTATACCTTTAATTCAAAAGAGAGTCAAATTAGTTTCTAAAGAAAAGAAGAGAAATTCTATAAAATAAAATATTTAATTTGAGAAAAGATCTTGAAGAACTATAAAATGAATTATAAATATATAAATCTAAAGCATATAATGAATCAAACTTAGATTTACAAGTAGATTAAATGATTGATTATGTAAAATAAAAAGAAAAAGCAGATTATCAATTATAGAAAGACAAACAAACAGTAAAATTAATTTATTTTTATTTGTATTCATATTTTCTTTTTTAAATAGATTTTTAATAAAAAAATCATTTACTAATAAATCTAATTTTCAATCGAAAATCTGATGATTGATCTTCAAAACTCACCAATATAAGAGGTAAATATTACTATTATTATAAAATGATATTTATTTATAAAAGTTATTATTTTTAAATATCAATATATTATTCTTTAAATATGATAAAAATTATTTTTAATGTGAGTGTATTTTAATTCACTTTGAATTATATTTATCTATGATATCCCCTCTAGTTTTTAAACTTTACTCAACAAATAAAGTTAATATACATTTATATTTATTTATTTACTATTATTAAAATTATAAAAAATATATTTATTAATATTTTAAAGTTAGATATTCTATTGATAAAATGTTTTTTAGTTACTTTTAATAATATTAAATAAATATTGAATACTAAATAAAAATAGATAAAATAATTTAATTTAAGTGCAGGAGACTCTTTTTAAAATAAGATTTAAAAAGTCATAGAATGCTAAAAATTATTGAGAAATAAGCTTTGGAGTGAAAACATAACAGATGAAGAAATCATATTATTTAAAAAAACAAAAAGCTACAATTTAAAGACTAGCTACCACAACTAAGCAATTATACTACATAATAAAAATAATAACTAAAATAGCTTAACATTTATAAAAAATTGATGACCTTAAAGAATAAAATTAAGGTATTATTTCAATTTTCGAATAAATAGAAAATTAAAAGCAAGTAAATACACAAGCTGCAAAAAATTAATAAATGCATATTTAATTAATATTTCAATTTAATTTATATAAAAAGATATTTAAAATTAGTATTGAAGATATTTTTTATATTTCTAAATATAAAATTTTTGTTAAAAAATAAATAAATATACATGCAAATATTTAAAATATGTTAACAAATTGTTTAAATGTTCATTTATTATAGATGCTACATTTTAAATATTTTAAAAATTTTTATTTTTATGCCATTTTTTCTGTGAAAAAATAATACTTAAAGCCTTATTCTACATTCACTCAAGCATTTATATGTGACTATTTTAATCCTTTTAAGTTTTTCTTGAGCTGATTGGACCTATATTTATTGTTTCGTTTTATAAAAATTTAAGCTTAAGGATCATAATAAGATGGTTAGCCTTTTTCAATACATTCAAGGTCATGATTTAGATGGTAGAGTTATCCATTTTAGTAAAAACTTAGTTATCCCTTTTGCTTAAATATGATTGCTTTAACATCAAAGGGAAAACTAAATACTGTATCTAAATCTTCTTTATCAGAGCCTTATTAATATATAAAATAATTGTTCTGTAAGTCGCAAGAATCATAGAATATAACTGTCGGCTTATGTTAATCATTAATAGTAGCTAAAGCATAAGCAAACATGGTTAAAATTATTATATATTTCATTATAGGATATTATCTTAATTTATTTATTTTTATTTGATTAAATAATTCTTAGTAAAATTAATTAAATTTAGCAAGTATTTAGATAGAAATAATTTATTTCTTTTTGAAATTCATAAAAATTAAATAAAAATACTTCATGCCTTCATGCCTTGATTTTTACAATTAAATTAAACTACTTATGATTAGTATTATTATTAATTTTTAAAAATAAAATGATGGACAAACAAATTATGATTAATTATTTGTTTATTTCGAAGAAAGGATTTCATTCATTCTTGAATAAAAATAATATGTTTTGAAGATTTTTATTTTAATATATGTAAATATATTTTAATATTATGCTAAATAAACAAAATTTAATTAGCAATCTGATTTTAAAAATTGCTAATTTATTTAAAAACCAACATTTCTTTAACAAAAAAGATATTTTTTGATCCATTTTATATAAATTTCTATAAATTATTTTAATTTTATTCAAAAATTATAATTCAACAACATGATTAATTAAATTAACTTATCTAATAATAATTAGATCAATTATTTAATTATTTACAATGAGAAGATTATTTGAATAAAAATTATATTTATTTATCAGATTTATTTATATTTGTGTAAATTATTTTAATTTGATTCTATTAAAGTAAATTAAACAATCTCTGACATATTAAATTAACATATCCAATATTAATTATATCAATTATAGGTTTATAAAAATGAAAAGACTTCTTCAATAAAAAGGATATTTATAATTAGCTTTATTTAAATCTATAGGCATTAATTAAATTAATATAATTATATATTAAATAAAGTATATAAAATAATTAAAAAATTAAAATTAATTAAACTATTTAAATTTTATCAAATTTTTCTATTTATTTTATATTTATAAAATATGAAACTAGTTAAATTTTGCATAATTTATTCTCTTAATAACTAATAATAAGTATAGCAATTAAATAATGCTCACTGTTAATTTATTCATAAATTATGATTAATACTTACTTGAAAAAAAATAATATTTTAAATAAAGTAAATATTTTTAAATTGAAAATAACATTTTTTCAGCTTTACAAAAATTAAGTAAATCTTTGCAAGCACTAAAATTATTTATGCGGTATGAAAAATAATTTTTAATATACTTTTATAATCAGTTTTAACCTTTAAAATTTGTTAATCAAAACAGAGGTTGATAATTTTAAAATGAAAAGTTTAATGATATATTGGATTTTAGTTAAGCATAATTGCATAGTTCGAAGTAAAATTCTTGTATAAGCTGAAGAGGTAAATGAAATATGGAATAATATACGTGCTAAAACAATTAAAATAAATATTAAAAATAAAATTAAATAGAATAGAATAGATGAAAATATTGATTAAGAATTTAACAGAGCAAAAAATTAGAGTTGTTAGGAATAATTATTGATTGAACAGAAAATAAAATAAAGAAAGGAATTAATCGGTATTTAAAAGTAAATTTATTAACAAGAAATAAGAAGAGATTTAATAAATAAATAGCTAGCGCTCTGGTCTCAAAAGCTGACTCCTGCCTAGAAATGCCATTAATATCTTTTTTGATCTAACTAGAATAGTAAATTTTAATGAATTTAAGAACAGCTAATTATTTAGACATTTTATACATCTAATTAAGGACATATAAAGACGATTGGGATTTTATCGTAAAGCACAAATGATAAAGAAAAGGAAATAAAAAAGAGGGAAAAAAGGTTAGCTGTAACAATTTTAAGCTTTTTAATCGAAAGAAATGGAAAGCTTCTTATATTATCTTATAGGCAATTATAGTTTTTTGTATTATAAATTTATTAATAATTTAGGTGCAATCAAAATTTAAAAGGAGTGATTTGTAATTAATTATGAAAATAGAAAATTAATTATAAAAGGAATCACTCATCTGATAGTTTGCTTGCTTGCTGATCAAAAGGTAATAACTTAGAAAGAAATTATTGATAAAGGAATAATTATTTTTGAAGATATAATAATTACTATTCAAGAAGTTAATCCTGCAAAAAAAACCTAAATTAAACAAAAAAAATAATTAAGATTAAAGAAAGTCGTGAGAAAGACAAAGATTGATTGACTGAAAAAGGGGAAGAAGAATTTACAAAATCAATTTGAATTTAATAACCTAATAAAAATCAAACTAATAAATAAACAAACTAAAATCATATCAAGAATGAATGAATCAATAAATGAATGAATGATAAATTAACTATATATGAGCATATAATCGATAAGAAATATAAAGAAAGATGTTATTGATTGATTGATTGATTATTGTTAAGAAAAAAGATAAAGTGAATGCACAAATAAACCAAAATCAAAGAAAGAAAGTAATTTCCAAACAATTTTTAGAGAAATGAATTTCAATGTGTAGTATAAGAAAATATAATATCAAAAAGCTAAGTAAAGTAAAGTGAGTAAATTGATAATCATAAAAATAGAAGACTTAAAAGCAAAAGAAATAAAAAAGAGAGAAAACAAATAAAGTCGAAATAAAAGAAAACAATAGATAGATAAGCAAGACAAAAATTGTTAGAATTCATCATTCAAAAAGTCAAAAAGTAAAGATAAAACAGCATTAATTAGACTGCAAAAAATATCGCATTAGTTAGTTAATCTCAACATATTATTTAACAAATTAGGTTGAACAGAAAGGGATTCTAAATTGATTTAAATCAATCATTTCATCCTGTCTTTATCAATAATAAATGAATAGTGAAAAGAGGTAAAAACGAGCAAAGATTTATCAGTCCGAAATAGAGAGATTGTAGGATGATTAATTCTATCAATAATATTTTGGAGCAGAAGATAGTGAAGAGGACGAAGATTATGAAGCCAGTAGTAGCCAGCTTGCTGAATAGGATGAATTTGATTCAGATTTTTCGATGAACTCAAGGGAGTTTCAAGAAATCAGAAATCAAGCAAATAATTAGAACAATGGTGATAATTAAAATTCATAAAAAGGGGTAAAGAAGAGAAAAAGAAAGGATTCTAATGAATCTTCCTCAAATTAGAAACAGAAGAGCAAGGCAGATGGTGTTTCAAATAATAATAAATCAAAAAAAGGCTCCTCAGACACCTAGCAAGGAAAAAGCAAACGTGGTAGAAAACCCAAGAAATAACAAGGTGAACAGGGTAGTTAATTAGATGCTGAAACAAACGAAAAGAGTCATGCTAACTCTAATGAATAGGATTAAGATTAAAATATGAAAGAAGAGGGTTAAGACAGCGAAAGTGGACACAACATTAGAACAAGAAGTCGTACTATTAGTGTGAAATTACCAATGAATCAGTCTAATTTTTAAGTGAGTGAACCTAATTAAACAGCAACAAATGGTTAAGCTAAAAGCACTAACTAAAAGGAATAGGAAGGTAATAACAATATCAATCAAGACTATGATGATGATGATGATGAAGAGGATGAAGATTATGAAGCTTCAGACGATGAGGAAGATGATGATGATGAAGATGATGATTAAGAGAGTTTTGATAATGATGTAGAATAGCACCAATAAAGGTAGTGTAATTAAAATCAATCTGCTGCAAATGACAAGAAAAAGAGTGTAAAATAGTAAGATAAAGAAAAGAAAAATAGCAAATAAGGGTACGACTAAAATGATGATAATGAAAGTGATGAAAACGATTAAGAAGAGAATGGAGAAATGGAAGAAGAAGAGGAAAATAATTCTAATGTTCAAGATAATTAAAAAAGAGATCAGGAAGATAATGAACAATCAAATAGTGATAAATAAAGAAAATAAAAAAGAGAAATGATGAATTATGAAAATAAGTTAGAATTAGAAGTCATAAAATCAGGCCAATAAAGTAAAGCAAGTTATGGAGGAGAATAAGATTTTAAAATGAGAAAAGAAATAAAGTAATATTGATTTTTTTCTTTTATTGAATCTAATTTTTTAATAAATAATTAAATAATTAAAAGTAAGTGTGATGATTTAAGAAGAAAGAGGTCTGACTAGAGTGAAGGTAGAGTAATATCATCAGGTCCTCCCTCAAGAAAACACTCTAAGCACATTGTTTAAAATTCAAAAAATTAGAATAATAATAAGTATATTAATTGTTTTATTAACTATATATAACATTCGTTTAATAAAAAACTTAAAGTCATAATCACAATAGAAATAGATTTGAAGATAACGAACATATTGAGAGTTAAATTGAATTAGAAGAAACAGATGAGCAAAAACAGAAAAGACTTAAGATTTAATAAAGATAGGCTATGCTTTATAAAAATCTATATAATTTTCCATATGTTAGGGCTGTTCATTTTGAAAAAGATATTTAGGAGCTTCAACGTATTGATGTAAGCTATGCTGTCTGCTCAGGAATAGAAGGAAATACTATTTCTGTTAAGCATCCAGAAATCAACACTTATTGTATAGGGCTCCCTTATAAAAGTAAAGATGACATTATTTCTAGAAATAAAACAGAATATCACGATGTTTTATACAAGCAAGAGGATGAGAGATATAGATAAGATGGTGAAATTTAATTATTAACTTAAGGTATACGTATGTTGGATCTCTTAAAAAATAAATAATACTAAAGCTTAGAAGAAAAGCAGTGGATTGTTGATGGAATTAATTAAATTCAAATATTATCCTAATACAATTCATATAACACATATGTTTACAATAATTGCAAGCTGAAAAAAATAAATCCCTGTGCTATGGATTTAGAAAAGCTTGAGGAACAATTTAGTGAAGAAGAAATTAAACAAATTCATTAGGAGCTAGAGGAATTTAAGTAAAAGTAAATTGAAATAAAAAAAGAGATTGTTGTAAATGAGGAAGTGAAAACAGAGGATTAATCCAAGGTAGAAAAAATTATCGAAGAGAAAATTGAAGCTTAAGTAAATATAGATTTAAAGGGTTTATAATAGGATGAAGTTCAAAAAAAAGAAGAGGAAGAGGGTGTTATTTGTTAACAAGATACTCAACTTGAAATAGAAGAAGGGGAAATAATAGACGAGGATGAGCTTTAAAAAATAAAAGAAAAATAACAGCAAAAGTAGTTGTAATAGTAATAATAGTTGTAGGATAAGTTATGTTCATAAAATGAATAATAGGTTAATTCACTAGATAGCTTAAAGCAACAACCATAAGTTATAGAATAAGTTTTAAATTAAGATAATTAAGTTAAAGAGGAAAGCTAAATTTAAGTTGAAGATAAAAATTAATAAAACAATAATCATTAGGAAGATTAAAGTAAATAAGTTTAAGCAGATAGTCAATAAACGGAGGATACATTAAGAGAGATAATGATTAATAAGTTTGAAGAAAAGGTTGAATAAGAAGAATTTGAACTTATTTAAGATCTATAAGCTAAAATGTAACAAAGAAAGAAAGCCTTGAAAGACTGTAAAGAACAATTCTAAGAAAAATGGAGAAAGCTTGATTAACTTTATTATCCTGCCTCGATTGACTAAAAAACATACAATGCAAAAAAGCTAGAAAATTAGAATTTACATTTAAACAAGATTATTTTTAAATTCATTGAAAAAGAAGCTGAGGTTAGAAAAATTTATGATTAACTTATGCAAGAAATTTTACACCCTAATAATTAAGGAGGACATCGCAGGAATTCCTTGTCTAATAATGACTAAAACATCTTAAAGAATAATATTTAAGAGAAAATTAGCCCAGATTTAACAAATTTTTTCAATTTCGAAAAGTGCTTGATCGATTAATAAGCTTAAGGAACTTAGCAGATTTCAGATAAAAATTAAAAACTTTTATTTTAAGAAATGCATAAAATTTATTTAGCGAATCACGAATTTACTCTTGACTAAGGTAAGAGAAAGAATAAAAAAAAACCAACAAACCAATCTGGCTAAAAGCATCTTATAGATTTCCCCAGTTTCACATATAATTTTTAAAATAAAGAGATATTGTAATTGTCTGTTGACTTGATATATACGTTTTTAAGAGAGTAGTAGCAAAGAGATAAGCTATAAATAACTGAGGAACATGTTAGTATATTTTAATAAATTTCTAAATACATTTTGTAAGCCACTCCATAAATTTTAAAGGATACAGTTAATTCCTAATAGAAGCGCTCTATTTTAAGCTATTTAAAAAGCTAAAGATTGAATCAAGAAGATTACTAATTAAACCATTTTTATGATATTCTGAATAAAGACCTTCCAGAAGAATAGGCCTTCATTTAAAATATTAAAGGAGAGTCAACTAACTCTGAGAGTTGCTTAAAATAAATTACTTCTCCTACTCACAAATCTCAAAATGGAACATAAAACTTCCATCCTTTATTTGGTAACTCTAACCCTTACCAAACTAAATCATCTTAGAAAATATTTTCATAAAATGGCTGCAGTTTACAATTATCCTCATAAATTAAAAGTATTCCACATTTCTAACACACCAAATATTTCCCAAAAAGCGAGAATAAACCTTTCGCGTTTGGAGGAAAATATTTTTTTTCAGTTTTACATTATGTTAATGCTATTTATTAAAGATTACTCTATTTGGTTCTTCTTATATAAAAATATAATTCCAAGAATGTATTGGTACCTGAGGAGTTCTTGAGCGAAGATTTATAAGAGAGTAGCTAAACTTGCTTAAATAGTGATGGAAGCATCTCTCTTAAAGATTTGTTTATTGGTGTACTCATTGGACATGTTAAAGATGAGATAGAAGAAATGTCCTATGAATCTACTATGAAAACTTTAGGTGTAAAAAATAGCATATATCTCTTAAATATAAAGTATATTTTAAATAATGTATGGAAATCCCTGTACAACCTCAACAAAGACAGCAACGAATATAATTTATATAATTGTTTATATGAATCAGTGATTAACAATAACAATTATTTTGATGAATTGTATAAAAGAATTATTTTACATGCACTAGATGTAATTGAAGCAGAAGAAGAGGAAGAAAGAAGAAATAAAAATTTACTGCAGGACGGTGAAGAGTCAGAAGATGCAACAGAAAAAAAATAATTTAATGAAAACTCAATTGCTATGATCCCTATTTGTAGAGCTTTTTATGAGCCATAATCCTAAATGGTTTTCGTCCATAGTCTACTCTTAAAAGATATTTTACCTCTTAATTCTTATTATTCCTAAGAAACTAATCAAGAAGAGAGCATGGAAGAAGAAGAAGTAGCACCACCACCACCTAAAGTTTCAAAGAAAGAAAGTAATCAATTAAAGAGAAAATGTTCTTAATAAAAGGAAACATCTGAGCATTCTGAACCTGAACATAGGCAAAAGTCTTAATCTAGATCAAAGATTTAAATTTAAAAGGAATAGGAGCCTACTAAAGAATAATAAGATATTTAGGAGGAGAGAGAAGAAGAAGAGAAAAAAATTAACTCTATCGGATAAAAGAAAACTAGTAAAAAAGTATAAAATGAAGAAGCAGAAGTAAAAAATTAATAAGAACAAATTATAAATAAGATAGATGAAGAAAATATTGAAGCTGATGGTAGCAATGCTAATAATAATCATCACGAGGAAGAAAATGATGAAGAAAGTAGTAACAGTAATAAAAAAGTTAACAAAACTAAAAAGGTAAGCAAACAAATTAAAAAGCAAGACAAAAATTTATCACACAATAGTAAGAATATTAACAACAATAAAATCACTTTGGTTGCAGATAAAAGCAATTCCTCTCAACATGAAGAAAATAATAAACAATCTGCTTAATTACAAAACTTATAGCAAAAATAATAGCAATAGATGTAATAGCAAATTTAACACTAACTACAATTATAATAGCAATAAGTGTAGAATGAAGTTAATAAGTTGAATTTACTACAATAAAATGGGGAAAAAGTCAAAAAAACTTAAAATGCAGATGAAACAGCATCTCATACCACTAGTGCTGTTGCTGCAAATAAAGAACATCTATCACCTAAAAAATCTTAGCATGCTACTAAAATTGTCAACTAGTTATCAGAAGAAACAATTTAAAATTAAGTAGATTAGGAAAGGTAATAATTAGATTAAAAAGAAATAGATTAGAATTAGTTATAAATTTAACAAGCTTAATAATAACAAGAGTAACTATTATAATAATAATTTTAACAAAAGTAATTAAAATAGCAACAACAATAATAATAGTTCTTATAATAACAGTAATGGTAATTTTAGCAGTAACAGTAATAACAGTAATAGTAGTAAATTATGTAAGATATAAATGCAAATAACCAACAAAATCTTAATGATATCTAAAATAAGCAAATGATATATTTCTAATAATTAAATTAATTAAAATAAATGAAAATAATGACATAACAATAATAACCTAGCCAAGCTCAATAGCAATAATTGCAATAAATTGACTAAAAGATAAGCGAATTTGAATAGTAAATTATGTCTATGCAAGAATATTTAAAAATGCATCAATAATTAGAAATAAGAAAAAGAGAAGAATCTAACATTTCTTCACAGTAATAGCAATAAGCTAATCTAGGCGATTCTGTAAAAGAAGATGAAGAATAAAATGACAAAGAAGATTTGCTTGGAGTCATGACTATTGATCCCCCAAATTTCGATAACTTTATGTGTTAAGCTTCAGATAGTGGAAACCATTCTAACAATATAAATAATATGAATCCTAGGTAAAAATCTGGATCTGATCAGCAGAGCGAGAAGGAAATTTAGTAAAAGTAAACTAAACACTAAAAGTAAGAAAAATAGAGTGAAGGAAATAATAAGATAAACTTAAGGCTTAATGTGAATAAACCAGAAAAGAAAGAAGATCAATTAGGTTAAAGTGGACAGAAGGAACCTCAGGCTACTCCTACTACACCTTAATTTAAATAATATCCTTTGGGACTTTAACAGCAATAGCAATAGCTTTAAATTTAATTACAAGGTATCAATCAATAACAAATACCAGCAGGAGGATTAGGATCATCACATATTTTTACTCAGGATTAGCAAATTTAACACTAAAACTAGCAATTACAATAGGGATTGCACACATCTCAGAACCGTGGTGGAAATTTACTTCAAACATCTTAGTAACTATCTCAAGTTTCACAACAACCTCCCTCTCCTTAATTTGGTTCTCAGCAGTCAAGTGCCTTAAATGTTCAAAATAATATTGAAGCTATTAAATAATAAATTATTTTTACTTAGTTGAAATTGAAAGAACTAAGAGAAAGATTAGAAGTTCTCAAAAAACTTGATTAGATAAAGCAAATAATGCCTGATTAAATTATTGAATATAAAATATTGGTTGAGAACTATCAAAACGAAGAATAGAACTATCATAGCTTAATTTGTATGTTGTAGCAATAGTAGTAGCAACATCAAATATAGCAGCAGTAACAAATTCAGTAAAAATAATTGCTAAGCAACTCAATATCTTTAGGTGGTGATGCAGCTATACTTTAAGGAAATTAGATATAGAAGTAAATATAGCTGTAGAAGTCTTAGTAACTTGATAAAAATGAAGGCCTACTTAATAGCTCTAACCATGGAAATAGAGCTGCTGCTGTAGCAGCTGCAGCTTAATCCTAAACAGTGAATAAACAAAGTGCACCAACAAATTTAATTGAGGTTTTGAAAAGAAGCTAATAGCTATAGCAAGCAAGCAATGTAGCATCTTTGGCTGGTCAATAAGGTCAGTAAAGTGCAGTAATTAACCCATCTTTAGCATCTTCTATAGGAATTATCAATCCTTTAAATGCTGCCTAAGCAAATAGCAATCCGAATTTGTCAGCTTCTGATATTTAACAGCTTAAGCAAACTAACCCTTCATTGTATTAGTAAATAGTTATGAGCTAACAATAACAACAATAATAATAACATTAGTAGCAATCTTTATTAACTTAGAGTTAGTAAATTTAATAATAATAGCTTGCTTTATTGCAGTAGTAGTAATTAAGATTCCAGTAATAATAATTATAAAAATAAGGTCTTTTAGATTCTAGCGGAGTTACTGGTTAAATATCTAATCAGTCTGTATTACATGGCTAAAATAATAATGAAGTAACTTTAGGCACTTCTTAATTTTGGACTAACAATAACCCAGCAGCACCTTCTACTCCAATTGATCAAAAATTAGGCTAATTGAATATGTAAAATTTAGCTACTTAGGGTTCAGACTAAAATGCTTTATAGCTGTTTAAGCTACAATAAGAATAAATACGTTAATAATAACTTTAAAATAATCTTAGCACAAGTATACACGTTGATAAAGGATAAACTTTGCCCAGCACATCTCAAGGTAATTTATTTTCGAGCTAATAGGCAGCCACATTCCCTTCTCTAGGAGAATCAGCACATCATCCTGCATAGCTCACAAATTAAATGAGAGGTCAAAATGCAAATCAAGCTGGTGGAGCTCCAAACTAAAATTAAAATCTATCTGCTTTACAAAGCCTTTTATTGAAAAATGGAGGCATAAACTCTGCTCAAGGTGTATAAGTAGTTGGAACTGGAGAAAATGGGTAAATATAACAACTAAGCGAGAGTCTAGCATCCCCTAATTTAACTTAAAGTTAAATGGAATAACTAAGCTAGCATCAGTAATAACTATAATTACAAAGATAATTATAGCAATAGTAGCAGTATTAGCTATCTTAATAGCTTCAAAATTAACAGCTCCAAAACTCACTAAATATGTAAAATTAACAAATCTCTTAACCACAAGTGTACTAACAAATTATGTAGTAAAAATTACTCCAGGAAAAATTAAGAGCTTAATAAGAATAAGAAATCCTGTAAAAATATTAGTAGTAGCAGTAGTAACATGCAGCCAATTAATAGCTTCTAGAAATGAATAATACTCTAACTCCGAGTGAAAAACTCTTTTTATAATAGCAACAGTAAATTTAGCAAAATCAAGGAGGATTATCTTAGTCATAACTAATACAACTTTAACAAGCTGGAAACAATCCAAGTTTATTACTTTTACAACAATAATAAAATTAAAGATTACAGTAATAACCAAATTAGCAATAGTTAGCTTAACAGTCTCAAATTTAAGCACTTTAGCTGTAGCAATAATAGCGCTTACAACTTCTCTAACAATAATAGCCTTAGTAAAATTTACAAAATTAATAGATAATTTTATAGAACTAGCCAATATAAAGTATGTCTTAACAACAATAGTAGCTTTTGATGGCTTAATAACAACAAAAATAAAATTAACTGCTTCTCTCTTAATAGAACTAATTAATGATGCCTAATCTTTCTTAATCTTAACAACTGTAATAACTCTAAATACAAAATTAGATGAAAAATATGCAAGCATAAGGTATTTTCGATCCATCTTCACAAATGTAATTAAACCCTGCTGATCCCAATATTCAAGAACTCCTAAATAACGAATATTTAAAATAACAATATCTACTTTAACAATAGTAATAATAATCCTAATTAATTAATGCTAAAAGAGCAAACCTGTTAATGGGCGGTATAGATATTGGTTAATAATATGGCGACAATCTCACAAAATTCAAAAAGATTTGAGATTATAAAACGCAGTAAAATTAAATAAATAGCAATAATATCTAATACAATTATACTTAAAATAATAAAATAAATAATTTTTCAAAATAAACTTTATATAGAAATATAATTTATTCCCCTTTTTTGTTTAATATAAAATAAATAAATAAATAAATAAATATGTCCCTCCCCATCCATTTTTATCGTATCTTTTATAAACTTTTTTAAATATTAAATGATCTGAAATAAATAAATATGTTACTTGCATAATTAAAATCATATAATACCACTTTATGTTATAATAAATTCAAATGTTCATCATCATATTTTACTTTATTTTTCGCTCTTTTGTAAATATGTTTTTATAAAAAGCTATAATTATAAAATAGCTTTTGAATTAGAAGAAAATAAAATAAATATGAATGTACTGTTTTTATTGTAAAATTATTTTGAATTTATAAAAACATTTAATTCATTACTACAAAAGATATATTTTTTAATTAATAAATAAATAGATCTTTAACTATTAGCTTTAAATTAAAATTCAATTTATTACTAAAATTACCTATTGAGTCTAAAATATTTCACTTAATAATTAAAATCTTAGAAAATAAATACTCTCTATTTTTTTTTCTGGCTATTTTAATATAAAATTAGTTATCTTTTATGTCAGGAATACTAGGAATAAAAGATATAATTTACTTATTAAAATATGAAGTATTGTTTAAATAACAGTATTTTTAACCTTAATTATTAAAAAAATATTATGTATTTTAAAGAGCAACCTCTACTCTAACTGATTCACGAAATAAATTTAAAGTTAGAAATACCATATGTATAATTCGATATTAAAATTAAATCTAATTACTATTTAAAATTTATTTAATATAATTTTTTATTAAGTGATGAATTTTAGAAATAAACTACACTAATTTATTTTATTTATTTATTTAATTTATAGTGTTTAGAGAACCTCTAGTTGAAATTTAATAATTTTTATACAAATTTTTAATGATGAAATTATTACTTAGGTTTAAATTTAATTGATAATGACTGTTTAATTAAATATTTATTATTGGTTTTGTAAATATTTTTTAACCTTAATTTAAATTCACTTTTGAAATACTTTTTATAATTTTTTTATTATTTAATTAAATTTATTTGTTTGTTGTCCATTTTTATTTTAGTGTTTGTCTTCAAGATGAAAAATATAAAATTATCTTCCATTAATAATCTTCGTAAAGAGACAAAATCTTATTTTTGTTATTTTAGACTAAAACTATCACAACAATAGCTGTTTTCTTTATGCTAATACTTTTAATTAGTCTAAATTGAACCTCCTCAAAGATTATTTTCTTTAGATGAAAATATATTTTTTTAATCTCCAATATCTGATTTTTTTTGTTACTTTTTTAAATTGTTTGCTGATTAAGAAGATGTATTTCTTTTTCTTATGGGTTTTTTTAATTTAGAAGAGTCTTTTTCAATTTTGCCTTCTACACTTATGTTTTCATCTTACTCAATACAGTTTTTAATTGAAGCGTCTTAAATTTATTTTTAGCTCGAGGAGCTATTTATGTTTTACAGTATATTGGTGTTTTATTTATTTTGTTTTGAGTTTGACAATTCAGGATCTGTCTCCTCTTATTTCACAGTTTAACTATCTATTTGTATATCAACTTGCGAATCACAGGCATTATTTCCATTTTCTTTCAAGTCTATTATGTCGTCATCCAAGTACAAACCATGCATAAACTACAAATTTTTTAAATTAGCTTAGCTTTCTAAACTGTTTTTACCTTCTTTTTATTATTATTCTTATGAATTTGAATTTTTATATATTTTCTTTCTCTTAAATTATCCCTAGAAGTTACGAAGATATTCCTCACAGAATTTGCGCTGAGATTTTCCTTAATATCTACTTGTTTAACTTCTGTCTAAATATCTATATCTGCACATCTTAGCAGAATCTGACGAATGCCTTTATTTCTTATAAAATTTATCATAGAATATCTGACTTTGCATAAAGTATTCAAAGTCTTCTAAACCTTATATTGTATTTTAAAAGTTTTCTTTTGAGCGACGCATATCTTGAAGCTACTTGAGAATCTCATCTTTAATGAAAATATTATATATTTTCAAATAATCTTCCTAATAGCAATCAGGCATGACTTGAATTTTACTCAAAGAGTGTCTCTCCAAAGAGACTGAAATTGGTATTTTAATGTTATCAAGCGTTACAACAGTCAAATCGGTTTTATCAATAATTCTTAATTTCATTAGAAATATAATAAAGTGACTTTGCCTGTTAAAATGTTCAATAACTCCTTTTCTCATAATAAACCTCACATAAGTTCCCATATCTCCTCCAAATATATCAACAAGAGGTTTTGAGTATCCAAAAGGACCCGAGATATGCTAAATGCCATCATCAAGGTTGAGTTTACGTATAGAGAAAGCGAACAATTATGTTTCATCTCTTGAATCAATTATTTTATAAGCAATTTATTTAGATTTCTCATAGTTTTTTGCAACCATCTCATAAAGATTATTCATTTCGTGATCATAATATTTAACTATTCTAGCGAATAAATCTTCTTCTAATTCAATATTTTTTTAGTGCTACTAAAGCAATTAGCTTGCAAATTTTGCGTCTTGATTATCTTTATATTTTTCTAGCTTTTTTATCAAAAATCTAAAATCCTTTAGCAATCTATGTCCATTGTCATAAATGATTTCTATTCTATTTTACTTCGCAATCACCTAAATAACAGGTCTAACATCATTCCAAATAGATACCTTTTCCATGATACACTTATCTATATTTTCTTCACCTTTTTTGTTAAAGAAATCTAAATCTAAAAGTATTTCATCTTCTAGTAAAAATTAAGATTCTTCCTCATCTTCTTCTTCCCACTCTTCTTCTTCTTGCATATAATCTTGTGGCTAATCATAATTTTAGAATTATTTTTCAGGATATTAATTGCAAATATTTAAATTGCTGCTGTTTTCTTCATTATTTTCATTATTCATATGAGACTTATGGTGAAAGTTATTATAATAACTCTACTCATTAAGCTAGTTAGATTAATACTAATAGTTTTAATTGTTATTCATATACCTATATTAATCGTTTCCAAAATTATGATAGCTTCTGCGCTAATCTTATTGCATTTTATTGCTCATATGGTTTGTTTGCTACATGATCTTTTGAAGCATTTTTCTTTATTTTTTTTTTATTTAGTCTTCTTATTTAATGATTCTGTTTTCATGCATTGAATATTACTGAATTGTAATAAAACCAGTCTGAAGCCTTTCTAGTCTCCTCTCTTCTTCAGACTTCTAGACCTAACAAGGATTTTCTAAATCAAACCCTTCGAATTCCATATTTGTTTAATGTCTTTTTATTTATATTAATCAGCCTTCTAGTTAGACTATCTTGCTATTTAGCTGATATATAAAAATTCTTTATTTTAAATACAATTTTTACTATATTTTCTATTAAATTTTACTATTGCTTAATTTGCAATATATTTTTTCTTTCTATGTTATTTTTAAAATCGTATAAAAACTAAAGTATTTATAATGTTTCTTTGAATCTCTTCGTAGATTAAATTATTAATTAATAATCTAAGAGCGAGCTCAAATGTACTTGGTGTATTTTAAGATTAATTTTAACTAATTTTACTTACAACACTATATATACTTTTAAAAACCAAAAAAAGAATAAGTCAATTTCCATACTTTCAATTCATTATTTTAATCAAATTTAATCATCTCAAATATTTTGTTATTTTAGTGAATGTAAATGCTTCCTAGCAAAATAAAATCGTTGATATTAATTTGTAATAAGAAGTAACGTTATAAATTAAATTTTTGATAATTATGACAATAAATCTTTGAGTAATTTATCTACAATTATCATAGATAAATAAATGAAATGTAGTAAAAAGAATTCTAATTAAAATAGAATTAATAATATATAGCTAGTTAAAGTGGGTAATAAAACCTTTCATTTTTATTTTTTCTAAATTTAGCATAATTAGTCACTTTTTCCAAATATTTTATATCTAAATCTGCCTATTAAATCATAGCCGAAGTCTTTAAAAGATAAAGGGATTAATTGAATTATAAATCCAATTAAACACCAAGGTTGTTTTAATTCTTTCAGACACTCTTGTATAGCTTGTGATTTATAGAGAACTCTAAAAGGATTTTGTAATTAATTTTATTTATCTTCAATAGAGCGTGAAGAACCTTTAATGATTGTTACTGCATTTAGACTAGTAGGAATTTTAAATGTTTCTACCAACTAATTGTTCTAAAGAAAATAAAAATCAAAGAGTAAAATTAAAATAAAGTTCAAAATTTTGTTAAAAAGTATGTGAAAATTACTTTTATAACGCTTTACAGGTTTATGAATTCAAACTTTGAAGGATTTCGGTTATAAAAGAATTTTACTGTTCCATAACATAAATTGCATCTGTTTATTAAATATGTAGATTTCAATTCATTAAGTTTTGCAAATCAAAAGAATAAAATATTTATATTACAAACCATCATAAAGAAATATAATTTTCCCATTTTGCAAATACTATTCAAAATCTTAGACAGAATAATTATCCATAGGTTTTTTATCTGTATTATCTATTTTAGTTGAATAATTAAAGCAACTTATGTATAATCTAAATAATATTAAATCTAGTTTGTATCTAAATATTTAATCAGAAATTATGTTATCAAAATTTTGCATTTTAATAGATATTTTCTTGCTTCAAAAAGTAAACAAAATTCTAAATTTTTCTTTTTTCAAAAACTAATAGAATTTTTAATTTAAAAGAATTATAATCAATTATTTTTTAAAATAAAAATGATAAAAAGTCTTGTATTTATTTCTTTCTTTTACAATTTAAAACAAACTCAGATAAATAAATACTCATTTAAAAAACTATTTAGTTGCTTGTTCAAAATCAAATTTAAAAACTTTTTATATATTATAAAAGAATTGGAAATAAACTTTAGTTAAAATGAAAATAGAATAGAGTTAATTTCTTTTTTTAATATTTTTAAGTTAAGTTGTTTAAGTTCATTAAAATTGCAGTCATGAGGTCATAAATTGAATAATTAAAACTGAGGACACTGTTTAAATATTAAAAAAATTTACTTTATAAAATGATTTGAAACTTGGAAATACAATATCTTTAAAAAAGATTTTAAATATTTTTTGTTAAATGCAAATCTACTAATTTTTCTATTTTAGAATATGATAAAATCTAAACTAGAAAATTTAATTCGTAATTCTAATTTTTTAAGTCATAAATTGTTAAATTATATCAAGAATTTTAAATGCAAAAGCCAAAAACTAAAATGTTTATATTTAAAAAAAATCTTTTGAGTGTCATGAAAAGTACTGTAAATATTAAATTTTTTTTGATAATTATGATTAATTCATTCATAACTTGAATCTTTTGAACATGCTCTAAAGTTATAATTTATGTAAAAAAGAATAAAAAGCTTTTTATCCAATTTAATTCTTTACTCACTTTCATTTTTTAAAATATTTAATTATAAGTAAAAGAAATCTTTTGAGTATGATGTCTGAATAGTGTTCGTAAATAATTCAATATTTAAACTAACAATGACTATTTTCATTCACTAACTAGATTATTTTGATCATACTCCTAAGTTATAGATAGATTAAGTTAAAAAAGAAGTATAAACTCTTATTGAATTTAATTCTTAATCTACTTTAGTTTTTTAAATCTTTTATAATTTTAATAATTAGTAATAAATGTTAAATTATGTTAAATGGCTAAATAATAGTGTGTAATTTTGTAACAATTGTTACTAATTTAGAAATAGTTTTGTCTTATGATGACAGATCATAAAGGAAAATAATAACGAATATAATATAGGATTAATCAATTATATTTTATTGATGAAATTGACAGTTTTTGGCGTAATATCTAATCTAAAGCATCTTTTTATTGTTTGAAATTAAACTTTTAACTATTTTGTGATTTAGGAAACTTGGGTATATATTTGCACATATTAGATGCACAAATGTTGGGTTTAAAAGTACAAAATATTAGTTGCCAAAAAAATAATAATTTAATTAAAAAATAATAAAAGAAGAGAAATTATTTGAATATTCTAAAGAAAATAAATAGATACAAAAACAACTTTAAATAGAAATGGAATCTAAGGTTTTAAAAAGTATGATGAGAATTGCATCTCAACACACATTAAACATTGTTAACAACGCTTTGAAGCCCTACAATGTTTAATCTCCTCCTATCAAGATTTAATCAGTTACTAATTTAGTTGACGTTGATTACAATACCCCTACTCTCTTATAAGTCTTTAACTAAAACAAGGACAAGAAAACAAAGTAAGCTTTTGGTTTGGCAGACATTAAGGCATTCTGCAATAAGGTTATTGAATCATTCAATCCCGAAGATAAGGTAAACTTATTTATGTTTTTTTAGCTTTCTTGCTTTAAAAAAAGATATTAACTTAATTGTAAACGCAAATTTTTTACCAATCTCTTTAGCATATAAAACATGCAAATATCTGATTAGGATTGATCCAAAAAAAGGATTTAATAGATAAAATTATAAAACTTAAACAGAGTTATAATGTCAAAAAGCCTCCTTTACATAATGACTTAAAATTCCTTTATTATTATTAAAAAGACTAAAACGAATTAAAATGAAATAAATAAAAGTAGAAAAAAAAGTATAATTGAGCTTTTTTGATTACTCAAGATTATACCTAAATAAATTATGACTTTATTTTAAGTTTCTTGATGCATATTTAAAGAGAGGAAATCTTTTTTGATTAGTTATTGCAAGATAATATTTTATTTTATACTTAAAAAACTGTTTTTATTATAAATAGGAATGTGCTATCGAAAAGTTAGGTGTTACTGACTAAGGTTTCTTGACTATTAAGTTAAAGTAATAAGTTGTTGAAGATGAAATTAACAATATTTTAAAGAACGGTTTGAACTATCCCACTGAAAAGAAACAAAAGATTGCTGTTGATTTCTCTTCTCCTAATATTGCTAAAGAAATGCACGTTGGTCACTTACGTTCTACCATTATTGGTGAATCCATCTGCCGTATTTTCGAATTCTAAAATCACGAAGTACTTCGTATTAATCACTTGGGCGATTGGGGTACTCAATTCGGTATGCTTATTGCTTATATGAAGATGAAATATCCTAACTATCTCAACGAACCTACTGATTTATCTGACTTAACTATCTTCTACAAGGAATCTAAAAAGTTATTCGATGAAAATCCTGAATTCAAGAAGACTGCTTAACTTACTGTCGTCGATCTTCAAAGTGGTAACCCTGAATGCCGCAAGGCTTGGGAAATTCTTTGTGAAATTTCTCGTAGGGAATTCACTGAAATCTACAAACGTTTGGACATTACTTTAGAAGACTTCGGTGAGTCTTTCTACAACGACAAAATTCCTGCTGTCATTTAAGATCTTAAGGACGCTGGCATGCTCGTTGAAAGTGATGGTGCTCAATGTGTTTTCATTGAAAAGTTTAAGAACTAACCTCCTCTTTTCATCGTCAAAAAGGACGGTGGTTATGGTTACGACAGTACCGATATGGCTTGCATTAAGTATAGATTAAAAACCTTGAACTGCAACCGTTTAGTTTACATTACTGATGTTGGTCAACAACCTCATTTTGATTGCATTATTGCTGCCGCTGAAAAAATCGGATGGCACGTTCCTCCCACTACTCGTGCTGAACATATGGGTTTCGGTATCGTCCAAGGTGAAGACGGTAAGCGTTTCCGTACTCGTTCCAGCGAAACTGTCAAGCTAAAAGATTTACTCGATGAAGCTAGGGACCGTGCTTTAGAAAAAATTAAAGAACGTATTTCCGGTGCCACTAAAGAAGAAGGTGCTGAAGAAGATGAAGAAGAAAAAGAAAATAAGGGTAACATGACCAAGCTCTCAGAAGAAGAATATCTTGATGCCGCTGAAAAGATGGGTATGGCTGCTATTAAATATTACGATTTACGTTAAAACAGAATCAGTAACTATAACTTCTCTTATGATAAAATGCTTGATACTAAGGGTAACACTGCAGTCTACTTACTCTATTCTTATGCTCGTCTTTGCTCCATCATTCGTAAGAGTGGTATCTAGTCTGAAGAACTCTCTAAAATTATCTAAACCTAAGGATTCAAGATTACTCATCCTCAAGAAAGAATCATTGCTTCTCTCCTCATCAAGTTCCCTGATGTTCTTGATTAAGTTACTGAAGATTTAGCCATCAATCGTTTAACTGACTATATGTACGACCTTGCTTGCAAGGTAGCTGAAGGTTATCGTAAATATCATATTAACAATTCTGAAGATAAGCTTTCTCGTATCCTCCTCATAGAAGCTACTCGTTAAGTCCTTGAAAAGTGTTTCTACTTGGTTGGTATCAAGCCCCTTGAAAAAATCTGAAAATAAACACTATATATTAAATATGAAACATTCAAACAAAAATTATTTTTTTATTTTACAAACATTCCTATTCTATAAGCTGTCTGTCATTCAATTTACTTGTTCTAGATAAATTTACTCATATTTTACACCATTAAATTCCTTTCTTTTAACTAGAAAATGTGTTCAAATAAGCTTAACTAAAATTTTTCATTTGATTTTAACAACAACCTAAATTGATTTTTTTTCTTTTCTTTTTACAAATCAATCCTAACTAAAAGATTAAATACTTACTTCAAGGCACATGTCATATTCAATCAATAATGCCTCAAAAAATAATTTTGATATTAATTTTTGAAAGAATGTGGCTATATATTAAATCTAAACCTAAAATTTGTTTACTTCATCGATTTAGTTTAAAAAAATGAAATAATTTTTATTGGTTAAAAAGTCAAATTACTAATAAAATCATTCAAAATAAATTTAGGGTAGAATGAATTCATTATTTTTTATAATCAGATATTATTTTTTTTAATTAATTTAATAATTTGAATATTTCACTAACAGAATAATACCATAAATTGCTGAAACAAATGAATTCCAAATTGAGAAATAAAAATTAAATAGATAAGGTACAATTTTAAAATAGTAACTATTTAGTCATTTTGTAGTTAAAAATATATTATGCTTATAATTTAAAAGAAATCTATGTCAAGATAGGAGGAGTTTAAAAAGTATGTTGAAGATTAAGAATTGATAGAATAGTTTTCAGATTTATTTGTTGCTCTATACGATAAAAAGATGCCTTAAAAATAAGATGCAGACAGGTAATCAAACAACTTTAAATATTCTTTTTGAAAGCCTCATAATTTTTATTAATTTAACAGGATTGTAAAGGACTTCTTTTGCCCTAAATAAATTGCATAAATGAGAGATAGCATAGAAAATTATAAAAAAGAAAATGAATTATTAAAAAAATAAATAAATGATTTGAAATCAAAAATAAAAATAGTAAAAGATAATGCTCCAAAAAGAAAAGTATAATAATCACAAAACTATTATCAAAACTGATTAAGTTAATTTAATAGCTTCTTACGATTAGACATTAATCGTAAAATCTAAATCTGTATTTGTGTAATTTATTGTTTTAATCATAAAAGATATAAATGATTAATTTTTGCATAGCAAATTTAATTTTTGTTCAAAAAATATTGATTATTCTTAAAATTATTTTTGATTAAATTACAATTCATACATAACACATATTTTTGATTTTTTTGATTACTGTTAAAATTTTAGATTTATTTTGTTTGAAAAGCTGGATAAAAAAATTTAATTTTATCATTATACAAAAAGTATGTAAAGATTTTTATAAATTCTAATACCTAATTATAAAATAATATTTTAAAAAGAACAATTAGATTTATGATTTAATAAATGTAGATTTATCATTCAACTTTCTAGTTCTTTGTTTATAACTTTAAACATGGTTAATTTTTTTGTTCTTAAAATCTTGGAAATAAACTTTTTTAGATTTATTTATGTAATTGGATTGAAACTTTATTTTTTAATAATTAAAGAAAAATCTATAAAATAATTATTTTAGATAATTTAAGTTTAAGGTTTACCTTGAAGTATCAAGGTAAAGAGTTTAAAGCTTATTTTTTTGCTTTAGCATATTTCCCAAAACAAGAACACCTTCATCAGTATATGTATTAACACTATATATAAAAATTTTATCATATACATTTCAATTTGGTTGTCAAATAATTATTTTAGTTTATATTTGATTGTTTTGAATTGTATAAATTTTATGTATTATTTGATTAAAATTAAACTTTAGATAGAGTCATGGTTATTTTATATTTTTCTTTACTTAGTATAATTTAAATTAAAAAATTATTTTACGAAAGGTTAAGCTTTAAATTTGTTAGCATCTCTAAATTAGTAATACATTCACATATTTAGCTTATTCCATTATTATCAAGTTTTGTAAATCTTTTAAAAAAATGTTAAATTAATTATTTATCTATCTCATTAAAATTTTACTCTAAGTCAATAGCCAATTTTTTTATATTTTTACATTCTTGAATTCCTTTTCTTAAATCAGTTAGACCTTTTTGAGTGATACATGAATTGCTAAAATAAAAAAATAATTTATTTAGTTAAAAATCTAATTATATTTTATTTATTTTAGAGCATAATTTGGTTGTTTATAATAAATATATTTATTTATAAGATTTTACCCAATTTCAAGATCTAAGTTTTAAAGTTTCTATAATTAAACAAAGGCTTGACTTAAACTTAAAGCTCCTTCATCAGAAAATCTATGGTTTCTATTAGAATAATATTATTTTGATCAAAAAATTCATATTTTGAAAAATTTGAAGATAAAATCCTACCTAAAGTTAATTACTAAATTTATAATGCTTAAATAGTTCCCTAACTATGATAATTCATTCTAAACTCCTTGATAGCTTAAGTAATCTTCATAATTTTAAGAAAAATCAATGAATAAGTTCTATAAACTTTTGCTGCCTGGCATTCCTGCTCTAAAATATTTGGCTAAGTTTCTAAATTAAAATTTGTTAATTATACTTAGAAATCCATAAATTTCAACAAAATGCAAAAAGAAAATATTTTATTATAAAGTAAAATACGTTATTTTTAAATCTAACGTATTTATTTTTTAGTGATTTCCTATAGCTACTACTAAGTTATTAGGTTCTCTTTCCATTCGATTTTTTTTTCCACTATAAAATAATAAATTAATAAAAAAACTTTTCATCACATAATATTTATTTATGGTTCCCATAAAGTAAAAGATAAAATTTAAAGATTTTTTAAATTTAAAATCATTTCTCCTAAGCTACAAACACCTTTTTTACTAACATCAATAAATCTAATAATAAAATTAAAATATTAGAAATTATTTTATATTTATTATATTCTAATGCAATTTATTTTACTCTAAGTTCAGAGTTAGTTTTGTTAAATTTTGTAGATTTTAAATATCTCTACTCAACTGAGATATTCCATCATCTCCGATTTGTTGATTTAAACTTTATTTATTATTAGATTTTGATAAAATTGAATCATTTAATATTTAAAATTAATAATATTTAATTTTCAATATTTAAATGTAACATTGCAGACAAGTTTGTTTATTTGATAATCTCAATTTTCAAATTGTTAAAACAAAATAAATAATAATTACAAAAATTGTAAAAATAAAATATAATTTTTAGAAAAGTGAAATATTTCAAATAGTCCAATTAATTGATTTTTTGTGAAAGTTATTTATAAAGAAATTAATAAAATGATCTATCTTTAAATTGTATTAATTAACCAACAATACTTTTGGTATTAAAATATATTAATTAAATTTGTTCATATTCAATTTAAGATATTTGAAGTGTTTTTTAATATAAATTAACTTCAGATTAAGTGAAAGATCTTATATTTTTAAACATCTTGATAATCCTTAGCCGAGCTATTCAATACCATAATCTTCAATTTTATTTTCTCTAAAATGTAAATATTAATTTAATAAATATAAGCAAGAATAGCTATATAATTAAATTAATAATAAATCTAAACTTTAGCATTTCAATTAAATTTTAGCATATCACAAATATTTAAATTGATATAAATTTACTCCAAGCCAAGGGAAAGTTATTAGACAATTTACAACTATGCCAACCCTTCACTTACTTTTTGTATTCCATAATCCTCAATCTTATTTTTACTAAAATATAAAAATTAACTGAATAATATAAATAATTAAATAAATTAAAAATTTACTTTAAGTTTATAATAACATTAATTAGGTTTACACATTTACCAAGCTCATCTCCTAAGCATTAACAACATTAATTATGTATAAAGTTTTAACTTAATTATTTTATTAAAAATGAGTATTGTTTTATTTTAATTTGATTTACCTATAATCAATATGTAACTTTTAAAGATTTTAAGATTTTGATAAACCTTAAAAAATGTATTACTATCTCTTTACTCCAATCAAATTTTAGCTGTTTTAATATATAATAACTTACAAGCACCTATCAGCAATTAAGTAAATTGTTTATAATATACCTAAAATCAAGGAAGAGGCTTGTTAATTTTTGACAATTACCTATATTTTTATGCAATTCAGCGATGCCATCATCTTTCAAATTATTTTTTCTATTAAAGTTATTTGTAAAAAATAAGTTAAATAACATATAAAATAATACTGGTTTTTCTCATATTTATTTTAATATTAATAAAAATAATTGGTCCTAGAGTTAAAGAATTACCTTAAACCAAGCTTTAAAATACTTAATTCTTTCAAATATTCTAATTTATTTGTAAGCTCTTTAATACCCTTTTCTTCTACTTTAATTTCACTATATATATAATTTAATTATTGTGAATTATATAATATATTTTTAATAACTATAAATCTACTTTAAAGAAATTTTAACTTTCTGAAGTTTTGTACACTTTTGAAAAATAAAACTTAGTGCAGAAATTCCATCATCTCGAATTAAATTAGAACTATTTTACAAAAATAAATAAAAACGCTATCATATTTTTATATTTTGATTCAATTTAAAGAATTTAAATTTATTTTTTGTTATGAAAAAAATAAAAAATGTAAAGTTAAATCAAAGAAAATATATTTTTAGTTAAAGTTAAAATTATAATTTAAATAATTTCAGCCAATAAATAATAAAATAAATAGAAAATTATAAAAAAAATAATTTATATATTAATTTGAGTTTAAGTGCATATTACTGAGAAGAAAAAACAAAATCATTTTCTTAAACAAAAAATAGTCAAATAATTTTTCAAAAAATTTAAAGTTATTCAATTTGATTTTAATTCTAAAATGAATGTTGAGAACAAAAAAATTAATTATTTATTTAATAAATTTATAATACCTAATATCAAGTTTCAAATATTCTAGTTCTTAAAAGTTACTTATAGCATCACCTAATATCTTAGCTCCTTGATTTTCAATTTTGTTAGAACTAAAGCCATTTTTAATAGCAATTTTTTGTAACTTAATAAAATTATATTTTATGAAATAATTCAAGTATACCTTAAATAAAGCTTCAGGCTGAGTAATTTTTTATTTTTCTGAAAAGACCCAAAGAAGCTTGATATTACTTTATCTCCTAGTTTATTTTAGCTTTTTAGATAATTTATATATTTGATAAACCTTAAAATATTTGCAAAAAATAAATTAATACTTAAGATTGAGGTATAAATTGCTGAGATTAATGCAATTCTATAGCTTATCTCTTAACAGTAATAAATTGTCACTTATTTTGTCTTTCTGGTTTTTTATCTAAGAAGAAATATAATTAAATTTAGGAATTTGGTTGATAAAATTTACTAAAAGCAGAGTTTGAGATTTTCAAACTCTTCAAAAGGACAAGACAAAAACTTTGATTTAAAAAAAATGAATTTTTAAATATTTAAATTTTTTATTTTATTTACAGTTTGTAAATTCGCATATTAAGAGCAATTTTGTTTACAAATCATTTTTTAATCAATTTTACGAATCAAATTTTTTTGTTTAAAAACTAATTATAAAATTAAGAAAGGAAAATTTAATATTAAAAGCAAATTTGATTTATGAGAACAAATAGATAAAAGAAAGTAATTATATTTTATACTAAAAAGATACATAATTTATTTATTTTTACACATTTAGCAATTAAATGGATGCTAAATAGCGCTGATTACCATTAATTAATTATTTTAATTTATAATTTAGTTTAATGCTAAGAAGACAAGAATATTTTATTATTTTAAAAATTTAAGAGTATTTTTAAGATGATGACCTTTTGATAAGAGTTTAAAATTTTTTTTTGTTTAATTCAAAAGGTATATCATTTTTTTATTTTTAAAACTTAAAATTCAGCTTACTGCGTGGGTATCAATAAATATATATTTAATTATACTAAAAACGATAGAATATTTTATAATAAAATAATATTGATTACATTTTCAATAAAAAAACATTTTTTTTACATAAAAATAATGGATCATTAAAATTCTTACTTTTAAGATATTTCAATTATGAAATTTTAATATAACTAAATTTTTAATCTTCATTAATTTTCTAAATATTAAGCGACCCTGTTTAATCGAATTTTAGCTATCATAAAATATAAAAATAAATAAAGAAAAATAATTTTGTGAAAAATAAAATATTCTAACTAATAGATAATAATTAAAAATTGTTAAACAAACATATTATTTAAAAGAAAAGTAAAATTTTTATTAAATTTTTACCTTAAATCTAATTCTAAAATATGCAGACTTGAGCAATTATAAATAGAATTCAACAGCTTGTATGCATCATAATCGCTAAAAGAGTTATTCCTTTATTTTTAAATTATAAAATTAATTTTTATTTATTTGTTAAAATTAAAAATTAAAACAATAGAAATTTAAAAAAGTTCATATTTTTTGTTTGATACTAAAATAATTATTTTTATTAAATTAAAATTTTCATCATATAATAAAATATCCTTAAAAACATAAAAATAAACTATTTTACGATATTTAAAGGGCTAATTTTTAAAAATTTACACACTTTTGTAGATTTTAAAAAGGTTAAATATCTACATATTGACTTCCTAAATGGTTCTTCCTTTATTTTTAAATATATATTTTTGCTTAATTTATTGTAATAAGATTTTTTATTTCAACTAATAAAATACTTTAAAGAGAGTTATAAAGATGTCAATTTTTTACAGTTTTCCAATGTTTAATCTAAGCTATAAAAACCTTTGTTGGTAATTTTATTTGAGCTTTTATTTGATATATAATATTAATTATTAAAATCTAATTTTTAAAATTACTTTAAGATAAGATTTAGCTAGGTGAGGTTGTAGCATTTTCCTAGAGTGCTACCAATTATTTAACCTCCAAAATCGGTAATTAGGTTAGAGCTATTTAAATTTATAAATATTTTTTGAATGTTTAACATAATAATTTATACTATAAAAATCGATAATTAAAATTACCTTAAATTTAGATTTAAGATTTACAGATTTATACAATTAATAATTCCTTCACATAATCCTTTTAAACTTATATCATTTATTTCATTAGAACTTATTTTTTAAAAATATTTTTATTAGAAATAGGTATGTATTTTCAAATAATTTACATTAAGTCAACTGATAATTTACTGAGGATTTTAATTTGACCTAAATTATAAAATAAGCAGTTTAAGTCTTTTTCGCTAAATTTGTTCTAGCTTTTTAATTGGATAAAATTTAATTTTTTTAAATATAAAATTTAGTTATTATTTTGTAAATTTAATAAAAAGGGAAATATTTATTTAAAAAAAGCAATAAATGAATATAAATTAAAAACTTTACCTTAAATCTAGTTCTATGCAATTCAAAAATTTAAATTAATTTAAATTTAATTTAAAATCTGTTATAACAATTTTATTAAAGCTAATAAATAAAAATATGATGATTAATTACATAAAAGAGAGTAAACTTATAAATTTAAAATTAATTTACTTCACTTTCAATACCAAATTTGTTAGTTTTAAATACCCATTTATACCTAATAATAGATTTTTAATCCCTAGCTATTAGATTTTGTTATCACTTTTTACAAATATATGAAATTTATTAAATAATTAAAAAAATCAATTATAAATGTACTTAAGATTTAAATTTAAAGAAACTAGATTCTTAATTTAGCTTATTTGTCCACCTAAAATCAAAGCACCTTACTCTTCAACTTAATTGTCACTTTAAAAAATTAAAATAAGTATCATTCATATATATATGCATTTGTAAAATTAAAATAATGTTTATTTAGCATAAAACTTTACCTTAAATCAATTTTGAGTTTGCATAATTGTTTTAGATTGCTAAGTTATTAAAATAGTTAAGATATACCTTTATCTGAAATATTGTTGGATCTTTTATCATTATATGTTATAAAAAATAAATTTCACAGAAAATTTAGTTTATTTATAAAGTTTTTAATTAATAAATTATTTCTACTTTAATCCTAAAAATAGATTTTTCAAGATATGAAATTCAGATAAAGACTCACAAATATCAGGTAGGTCATGTCCATCTGATTCAGTAATATTTTCACTTTAATTTGAGTTTAAAATATTATTATATCAAACAATTAATATTCTAATTTTAGAAATACCTTAAATCAAGTGCTAGTGAAGCAAGATTTGATAAATTTCTTAGAGATGAAATTAACTGGCTTACATTGCATAACTTTATCTTGTTTTCACTTAATTTTTAATTTCAATAAATTTTCAAAATACTAAGATTAGATAAATTTATAAACATATTATACCTTAAGTTTATATTAACTAGTCTTAAATTTTTGCATTCTCCAATAGATTTAAAGAGATTTAAAGCACCTTGAATTTATATACAATTTACTCTATTTTTATAGCAAGGTTAGCTTTTTTTTAAAAAAAGCATAATATAGCAAAAATAATTGTTACTGAAGTTAAAGAGAGAGTGATACCAAATTTAAACATTTTTCTAAACTATTTCCCAACAAAGTAGCACTTTAATCATATGCTTCATTATAACTTTCAAGTTAAAAATTTTTTTTAATTAATATTAAGAATTTATTTACCTAAAATCAATCAATAAGGCTTTTTAATTTTGAAATTTTATAAGTCGCTGACATATTTAAGAAATTTTTAAGTCAACATTGCTTTTAATATACAAAAATAAATATTTGAATATTTTATTTAAAGTAAGATAAATTACCTAAATAATAGCTGGATCATGCCTAAATTTTTTTAATTGACTTCAGATGAATAAGCCTCTAACTTTATTTTGTTATTAATTAAATTAAACTTTAAAAATTTTCTTAAGATTTAATAACCTAATCTATAGAAGTTATAATCATTTTTTAATTTTAATTTATTTTATTTTTTTCTTAGCTTTCTTTTTTACCAAAAAATTAAATTTTTAGAAATTCCTTTATAAAATAATAATTTTCTTTTATAAAACTATAAAGAATTATTAAATTCAAAGATTTTTTAAAATTAAGAACTAGAGTATTAAAATATATAAAATTTTATTTATTTTATGTGATAAATGTATTAAAGATAAAATCAAATTGCTCAATTTAATTTATTGTAATTTAGTTGTTTAATTATGCACTATCAATAATATTTAAATTAGCCATTAATTTTTTTATTTATTAAAGCAATATCCTTCATTAATTTATATAAAAAATGCAATCACAATTGAGAGAATTAATTCAAAGTCAGAAAACAATATTTGAGCTCATGATCAACAAAATCGGTATAATATTGTAAATATTTCATAGTGAATCGAAGCAATAAAATAATTAAATATTTTCATTCTATTTTCAAAATCTCATTATTTGAGAATAAATACAATATTATTGTTAATAGATAGCAAGCTTTATAAATTAAAAAAATAAATTTATAAAATATTTTTTACTCATTAATTTTAATTTTGGTAAAAAGAAATTCAAAAAATTGTTTCTTTAAAAATTCACATCTTTTTAATATGGAAATTTAATTTTTTTTCAAATTTATTTCAAAATAATATTTTATTACTAAAGTATTACAAAAATTAACAGTTAGTGTTTTAATAATAGAATAGAATTTCGAATAAAATTAGTCAATTTTTTTAATTATTGTATGTGGCTTATTAAAAAAAATTGTTGAATTTATGATAGTCTATTTATTAATTTAACAAAATTAGTCCCCACAATTTATAATTTTAGAAAAGAGACAGTTTACAAAATCTTTGATAGTAATTAACATTTAAGGATGAGCAATTTAAATTAATGAATAAAATTGAAGAGGAGTTTATAATATCACAACTCATATCCATCTGCTATGATTTTGTAAATTATGAATGCTAACTAAATAGATTTTTAATCTAATTGTTTATTTTTTTGTATTTAGATTTGAAAAATCTTTATAAATTTAAGAAGAATAATCAAATTTTCAAAAAAACAAAAAAAAAGATTGAAGAAATCGATCGATCGATCAATCTATTTATCTATCTATATATCCATCAAATAGTTAAAAGCAGCAGTAGCTTAAGAGATTTATTCGTTCATATCAAAAAATTAAATTATTAAATTAAAAAAATTATTATTAATTAAGAATATTTGAAGTAAAGCTATTCATAATTTAATTACATTCAAATAAAAATATGTTAAAGAAAGGTCAGTATAGGGAGGAAGCAATACCTCTTGTGTCATTCAATCCTAGTTAATAGTGTAAGCAAATACAAATACTACATATTCGATTATTATTTTAGCTATATCAAATAATATGCAAGCAAGCAATGCCTTATAATTACATAATACTTAGCTACATTTATTTTTAAAATTAGGTTATTAGTTGAATGACGAAGCGATAGATTTTATTTAAAGCGTCCCAGGACCCATAGGAGTTGTTGGTGTAGCTGGTATGTATCGTACAGGTAAAAGTTATTTGCTCAACCAAATGTTACTTAGTAGATCTGATGGTTTTGGTGTCGGACCCACTGTGAATCCTTGCACAAAGGTAAATAAATGAATGTTTGATAATAATTAAGACAAAAATTATTTTTAAATAATTCTGAAATGATTTGAATATGAATTAGCCACTTTCAAAAGCGTTTTTTGCCAATATAGAATTTGAGCGAAAGCAATAATTATACAGAAACAAATAAAATATTTTAAATATCAGCTTATCATTTTGTGTTTTTAAAATAGGGACTCTGGGTTTGGGGCAAACCTCTTTTAGGGTAGAATCAGGATGGCGAAACAATCCATATTTTAATCATAGATTCAGAAGGTATAGGCGCACTTGATGAAGACTCAACACATGATTCAAGAATATTTGCATTAACTATCCTTTTAAGTTCTTGCTTTATTTATAACTCTGTTGGTTCTATTGATGAAGCTGCAATTCAAAATCTTTCTTTGATTGTCAATCTCACTAAAAATATTCACATAAAGAGTGGATAAGACGATGAAATTGATTTCGAAGATTACTCTTAGTATCTTCCCTCATTCTTTTGGGTTGTAAGAGACTTTTCTCTTCAATTAGTAGATTAAGAAGGAGAGTAAATAACATCAAAGGTAAACAAATATATTTAAATTGATTATAAAATGAGAAATAGATATCAACAATATTCTTTATTATTTAATTTACTAGTTAGTAAAAAACAGTAATTAATTAATTAATCAATCCTTTTCTTTTAAGTGTTGCTTTTACAACAATTTAAAATTTTTAAAGAATATCTTTTTTCAAAATCTAATGAATTTTTTGGAATTACTTTATAGGATTATTTAGAGAAAGCATTGCAACCTTAGAAGGGATTTTCTGACTAAGTAGAATAAAAGAACAGAATTAGAAGACTCTTAACTACTTTCTTTAAAGAAAGAGATTGTGCTACTTTAGTTAGGCCCTTAACCAATGAAGAAAATTTGTAGAACTTAGATAAGTTAGACTTCGACTAGCTAAGACCAGAATTCTTTGAACAAGTTATTAATTTGAGAAAATCTATACTTTGTAGAATGAAATGCAAATAGCTTAGAGGCAAAAATTTAACTGGTGAAATGTATTGTGATTTAATTAAAAGCTACGTAATTGCAATAAATAATGGAGCAGTTCCAAATGTAGAAAATGCCTGGTCTTACATTTGCAAGAATGAATGCCACAAAGCCTAACAAAGCGCAATAGAAAATTATGATCAAGTAATTTAAAAATATTTAGCAAACATATATAAATTATTCAAAAGAAGAGAAAACATAAAAAATTCAAATTTCACCTTAGGATTGGAAGAAAATTTTAAAAATTTTTAGTAGATCGAAAAATTAATTAATTAATTCAAAAAATACTGGTTTTTCTGCTATGAAAATTGAAAAAAAATAGCAAAATTCTACTTTCCTTATTTAATTAATTAAATCTCTTCAATTCAAATTTCTGTTGATTTTCAGGCATTTAATTAAAATTTTTAAAAAAAGGTATTAAGGGAAGTTTTACACAATAAGATTCCATGCTCTCTAGAAGACTTAAAGATATATCACAAGATGGCTAAGGAAAGCAGTGTTTAAATCTTCAAAAAGAAAGCTGTTGGAGAAGTATCGGAAGAATATCTTAACGAAGTCATTAAGAAAATTAAGCAAAAGTTTAATGTTGTCAGATAAGAAAATGAAAGAGAAAGCGCTAGAAACTGTTAAAACTTCATCTAATAAGAATTCTAAAGCATAGAAAGAAAGTTAAAAATGAATGAATATAAAAACTACTCAGAGTATGAGCAAGATTTAAAGCTATTCTACAATTACTTTATGGAAAATGGGCCTAAGACTGTCAATCGCTAATAAATAGTTTCAGACTTCATTCATAGAGCAACCTCTGATGGCGCATAGTACTTCATCAAATAATTTTCCCATGAGCAGGATATTCAAAAAACTCTAAGCCAAGAAGTGTAAAAGAAATTGGAATTCGAACTCTAAGAGTTGAAGCAGCGCATGCACTCTGAAATAAATAATTATGAAATAAAGAAGTCTTAACTAGAGTTTGAAAAAACTGAAATTGAAATGCGTGAATAGGTAAAAAAAAATTGTTTTTTAAATAATTAAATAGGCTCACTCTTATATTTATAAAATTGTAGGTTTTAAGAGAAAATTTAGCAATAGTCAAAAGCGAGAAAGAAAAATTAGAGTATGAGTTTAGAGAATAAGCTACTTCAGAGAAGTAAGAGTGCGTCAAAGTTATAAATGATCAAAAGTAGAAATTAATCATGCAGGAAGAAATGCTCTCAGAGCTTGAAAGAAACAAAATTCTTTCTTTATCTGAATTTGAAAAAGAAAAAGTAATTTTTTTCTCAAAATAAATTTAAAAATAACATTTCAAATATTTAATATCAAAAGGCATTGCTCACTTAGAGAATCTAATTCTATGAGAAATAGATGGAAGAGCTATCTAAAAAAGACAAAGACTAATCAAATGATATAAAGAGTCTTAAAAAAGACTATAACTCCCAAATTAAAGATATTAGCAGCAAGTAAAACTACTTTGAATTTTATTTGATAATAGAAATTTTATTTTTATTAAAGGTATGAATCTTTAAATAAATCACTCACTTAGAAAATCAACGAGTTATAAGAAAGAATTTATGAGCTTGAAAATGAACTCACAAATCGTTAACAAAAGTTTGATACTGAAAAAAGAAAATGGGAAGTCAACGAAAATAACTTGAGCAGACTACTTGAAGAATCTTAATTGTAAATACAAAAACTCTAGAACGAAATAAGAGATTTAAGAAGCTATGAAGAGTAGCACGCTTAGTTCCTTCAAAATGACATGAGTAAGAATCATACTGAGCTTTAAGAAAAAATGATTTATTATGAAGAGCTCATCAAAGAAAAAGAAGACACCTTGATTAACTTCAAAAACAATTTCTAGAAAGAAAAGGCCCTTCTTTAACAAAAAATAGAATTCCTCCAAGTTCAATTTGAAGAATCTAAGCAATAACTCGAAGAAAACAAGAGAGCCCACGAGGCAATTATGAAGGTATTTTGTTTATTCACCTAAATATTCTCAAAAGTTAATTTATTATTATTTAATACAAGGCTTTGGAGTCTTCAAGTTTAGACAGTTCTGGTAAATTAGACAACCGTCAATTACAAGAATTAAAAGAAAATCATACTAGAGAAATTAAAGCCCTTGAAAGTGATTTCGAGAAGGCTAAGAAGCGTTACATTCAATAAATAGACTAACTAAATGAAAAGAATAGCGAATTAGAAATGAGAGTAATATTTTTAATTCTATTTATATTTTTTTAATTACTCAATAAACAAATAGAACAAATTTGAAGAAGCTGATTTCCAAAAGGAAATAGAACAACTCAAAGAATAAGTTTAAGAATTGAAAAATGTAAATCAAAGACTCGAGGAAAAGAACAGTGTGCTAGAAGATGAAAAGCAAAAGAGTTTCAAGGAAGTTGAAGAAAGATACATTAATAGAATTAGACTTCTTGAAGATGAAATTGAAGAAATCAAGCAAAATGCCATAAAAGACATTCGTGAATCTCAAGCAAAGTCAGAAGAAAGCTTAGCATAACTTAAAAATATTTATGAAATTGAAAGAGAGACTCTAGAAAGAAGATTAGCTGAAGATAAAGAAAAATGGGATAAGAGATACTAGCAATCATGTGATGAATATCAAGAGTAAATCAGAGAAGCTTAACACACTTATGAAGAAGTACTTAAATTATTAAAATAAGTTAGTAAATTAAATTAAAAAATTTAATTTTTAGGAAATAGAAAACTTAAAGGACGATTTAAGAGAACAGGAAGCTCAATACCACAATGTTGTGTAATAATACGAGCATGAACTTGCATTAAAGCAACAGACAATTGAAACTCTTGAAAAGTACACTAAAGAAACCAAAGAAAGTTTGCTTAATCTACAAAGCAATAATAACACAACCTTGGAATAATACATCAACAATTTCAATGCTGAAAGAAAAACATTCATTCAAAAGGTAGAAAATCTTACTCAAGAATTATCAAAGAAGGAGAAAGAAAACATCGCTCTTCAATAAAAGAAAGAAAATTTAGAAGCCAACTTGAAGAAGAGAGAGTCCTAATTAACTCAAGCTAAGGTAGAAATGTAATAAGAGAGAACAGAAAACTCAAATTACATTGATGATCTCAAGCAAAAGCTCTAGTAAGCCTCAGATGAATAAATTCAATAAAAAATAGAATTCTCAAGAGAAATAGCTCTATCAAATCAAAGAGTAATTTATTTATTTATTTATTTGTTTGTTTGTTTAAGATTTTAAATTTATTTTTCATTTATTTATTTATAATTTTAAAATAATTAGAATGAATTCTTATCCAAGAAGAATGAGGATTTAGCTAGATAAAATGAAACTTTAGTTTAACACTACGAAGAAAAGCTAAGTAATAAACATATTAATAAGATAAATTGGCTTAAATTAAATTTATTTTTTTAAAGAAATTCTTAAACAGGAAATGAATCAAGAATTGAATGAGAAGACTGATAAACTCTAATAACAAAGAGATCAAATGGAAGAGAAGTATGAAAAGGTTAAAAAAACTCTTAAGGAAATAGAAGCTACTTACAACAAGTAGCTTTCTTAAATAGAAAAAGAAAAAGCTATCTATTAAGAAAAGTTAGCAAATATTGAATCAAAGAAATCTGAATTAGACATGAAGTACTAAGCAGAAAACTAGAATTATGTAATGCAAATTTTATAACTCAAGGAACAATATTCTTTAGAAAAGAAAACTCTCTTAAACGAAGCTGACAAGTATAAATAATTTAACCTCCAACTTGAGTAAGATAAGAACGAACTTATCACTAACTATGAAAGAGATAAGGCTTTATGGGAAGGAAAGTTTGCTTTCTTGGAGCAATAAAAAGAATAGGTAAAATTATTTAAAAATACTAACAATTTTTAATGTATTTGTTTATTCAAATTATTAAAGGCTAAGTAAGATTTAGCAGATGCCCTTAAGAAGTTCGAAATGACTTTAATGCACTTGCAAAAGGCTAGAAGCAATGAAAAGGACGAACATGAAAATAACCTCAACGAACTACTCATTTCAATGGAGAAGAAATATCAAAATTAAATTAATGAATTAAATGAAAACAACTAAAGATCTGTTTAGGACTATGAAGATAAGGTAACTTGTTTGTTAAGTTTTTTTCTCAGACTAAAATCTTTTATAAAAAAATAGATAAGAAGACTTAATAAAGAAATTAAGCAGTTGAAGGAGAATATGCTTGTCGAGAAGCATGGAAAACTAGGAAACTAAATGTTAAACGAAAAGAAACTAGCAGATTTCATTGAAAACGAGAAGAAATTGCTACTAGAAATTGAACAACTCAAGAACGAAAGAGATTAAAAGGTAAATTAATATAAAATTTTCTTAAAGTTATTAATATTTTTCATGAATATATAGATTATAGATTACTAGAGACAGCTTGATACAGACAAGGAAGTTCTTAAACAAAAGATAGCAGAAATTGAATAGAAATACAAAGAAGCTGAATAGAAAAGAGGTACTCTTATTTTTGAACACGAAAAAGAGAGAGCTAAATGGAACCTCGATAGAGACCATTTACTTGTTTAAAAGAATGAGTTATAAGACCACATTGATAAGTTAGAAAAGAAGAAAGAATTGTTACTTAGAGAGAATGAGAAGTTACGTAATGAGTCTAGAGTTACCCGTAGATCAATTAATTTAGTAGGAACAGGCATAACATCAAATACAGCTCTATCTTCTAGTAAATCAGGAATTAAAAGATCTGGAACCACTAACCAATAATAGAGTCCAGTATCCAACACTTCTATATTATCTAAAAAGAACTCGATGATCCAAGAAAACAATTAGTTTATGAGCAATTCTAATTTAAACCAATAAAAAAATTTAAATGATATAACTAATTTTGCTGGAATAATGCCTTACGACCCTAGCCGTTAAATGAACTAGAAACTTACATCTTTGAACTCTTAAGAAGATGAAATTTAATAAAACTAATTTTTGTAATACTAATATAATATGATGCAAGATTAGTAAAAAGCATAATAGCTAGTTTCTTCAAATAATAATTAGTATAATAACCCAAATATGTCATCTCCTCAAGCCCCTATGTTTAATCCTAACAATTATGGTCAATAAAACATTTATCCATAAAATAGTCAAGCTTTCTCTATTGAAAAATTCAAGTATTTTAATTCAAATGTATGAATCTAGTTTATTGACAAGAGCTAGTAATGAATCAAAGGAAACATTCATTCGATTAATTAAATGAATTGATAATTAATAAATCAATAATTAAATCACTAATGAATAAACACAATAAATTTTATTAAAAACTTATAATAATTAAACAAAAAATAATTAATTTGATAATAAAACGAACTTATTATATTTTATAATTAAAAATAACCTAAAAATATGCATGTTATAATTTATATACTTGTAAAATCTATCGTTTTAGATTATACTTTTTATTATTCATTATACAACTTTATATTTTTTTAAATATTCAACAAAACCTATAAATTAAAATTCAAAAAATTCCATCATGTTATTATGTTGATAATAATACATTTTGATATATATAATAAAATTATAAAGCTAACAAAAACTCATTTTAAATTTAAAATCAATATGTTATATTTGATATTTATTTACTAAGCTGCAAGATAGTACTTTTAAATTTGTGAATATATAAATATTATCTTTTTAGATTATACTTTTTATTTATCAAATTTATATTTTTTTGAATATTGAACCAAAACCTATTAATTATAATATCTATAAAATTATTATAAATTTTATGATTATTAATAAAGTTATCATCAGATCATTTTAAATTAAAAGATATCTGTTATATTTGATATTTATTTACTTAACTGTAATAAAGTTTTGTGAATAAACAAATATAATTTAATAATGTAAGATATGCTGATCACAAAACTAATAAAAGTTCACTTTTAAATTTATAAGCAACGAATCATATTTAGTATTTTATTTACATAGCTGCAATATGATATTATATATCTTTAATAAATTTTTAATTATCTTTTATTGTGTATAAAAAAATATATTTTAATAATCATATTATAATATTAGATATTAATAATTATAAAGTTTACAAAATCTCTTTTTTAAATCAATAGCAATTTATACTCTTAGTTTTAATATTATTTTATTTATTTTATATCATTTATTTATATTTTTTTATAGTTGTTTAAATTTATTTTAATACGAATCTAATGCACTAATGTGAATAGCAAAGTGACCTAAATTTTAGTATTTTTTGAAAGTAATTCCTAGGGGTATTTTTAAAAAACAGAGCTTGATCTATTTTAAAATAGTGTCTAGACAATTAATATAACTATAAGTATTATGCCACTCATAATTAAAAATCTTTATAATTTAAATTTATTTCTAATTATTAAAATATAAAAATACTTTAATTCTATGTAATGTGATAGAAATTTGTGTAAAAGGAAATTCTAATAAATATTTTTGTAAAAAATGAGGTGGATAATTTTATTAAATTGTTAATTTTTAATAAATTATTTACAATTAGTTAATATAAGCTTTTAATTAATTATGTAAAATAGATTGAAAGAAATTTTGATTGATCAATTTTTAATAATGAAAAGAAAAATAGTATCTAATTTAATCTTATATAATCTCATAATTGAGAGTAAATTTAAGCTAATAAAATGGTAAATGCTATATATAAATTAAAAAAAATAAGAATTTATAATAATAATAATTTATAGATAGCTTCCATGTTTATTTCTTTATAAAAAAAATATTTTTTATACTGAAAAATATTTATTCTCAATCTTTTTTGGTTAAATATAGCAAATTTATAAAAAAAGGGATTTTCAATAACCAATTTATTTCTTATCACCTTCTTATTTCTATTAAAAAAGATCAGAAAGAAAGAAAGATGAATAGAAAAAAAAAATAAGAAGTGACAACTAATAAGCGCGATTTCACAAAAAAGAAAGTGATAAGTATTTATTAGAAATAAGATTCTTTAAGTTTTGATTTCTATAGCATTTAATTTGGAGTAGCTTGAGTGCGTGCGTGGAATAGTTAATTTCAAAAACACAAACAAGTATTAAAGAATTGAAATAATTAATTTATAAATAGAAGTTAAAGTAAAAATAAAACCCTGTTAAGAATAATATAAGAAATTGTAAATAATATAAAATGGATAACCAACCTATTAGATTAAAAAGCAAGGAAGGCACAATTGTTGAATTTGACCCCAAGTTCGCTTAGTTAAGTACCTACGTCAAGAATATCCCAAATCAAGATGAAGTCATTCCCACTGAAAATTTAACAACTGAATCTTTACAATTCATTTAAAAGTTTATGCAAGTTCATGATTACGATGAAAACAGCATGAAATACACTTTCCCTTTCTAATCTGATGTTTTGAAGGATCACATTGATGAAAAGTCTTATGAACTCTTCAAGGAATATAACACTAGTGATATTAAGGAAAACGCCAGAAGATTAGCTCCTCTTTTGGATGCTGGTTTCTTCTTGGATATAAAATTATTCAGAAAGATCTGCAATGTAACTTTACAAGTTCCTCTTTACTGTGGTACCACTGAAGAATAAATTAAGGCCTTCAAGGAAAAGTGGGCTATCACTGAAGAAGATCTCTCTCCTGAAAATCAAAGAAAGATTATGGATGAAAACAAGCCTGTCTTCGATGCTATTAAAAAGAGATATCAAGCCTAACTTGATGAATTACAAAAGAAAGCCGAAGAAGCTAAAGAAAACTGAAAAATAATCAAGCATGATATCTTTTTTAAATTTAAATAAGTTTAAAATTAATTTATATATACAATTTTATCCATTTATTATAGTCGACATATAATCTTAGTAATCTAATTTTTCCTTTCTAATCATTTTTTCTTCTTCTTTATTTTGCACAACTATGAAACATATTCTGAGTTTTTTTTGTTCATATTTGAATTTTTGATGAAAATAGCAAATTTTTTATACTTCAAATAAGTATTTTTATGGATGGTATAGACCATCATTCAATTAAATTATTTTATTTAAATTTAATATGTCTATTTATCTGAATATTTCATCTAATGATTTGATTTACAAACATTTAATATAAAAATAGAGTATCTTTTTAAAAATCATTGGTCGTTTTTTCTTATATCTTGATTTTAAGATCTGATTATAGATCAAGCAGTTTTTAAATTTAATAAATAATAGACAAAAAAATTAAAAAAATAAATATTTTCTCTTATTAACATACAAGTAAACATAAATATTTTAAAACAAATTTCCTTTTAAAATAAATAATCTTAAAATATTTTTTTTAATTTAAAAAATTTTCATTTTCTTAATTTACAAAATGATTTTAATTTCGTGAATATTTTTTAAGCATTTTTGATTAAAATTCTTAAAATATTAATTCAGATTTATTTAAAAGGGGGTTGGGGTTGGGGTTGGGGTTGGGGTTGGG